>OY282593.1:13762659-14067268 GCA_958298965.1 Chrysolina haemoptera | reverse complement strand
ACTTCTTTCAGCATGGCACAAACTACCAGATGAGTATACGGACAAGTTTGAACTACAGGTTCAGCTACCTTGCTTCATTCATCATAATCGACCTGAGTGGGAGGAACATGTAGATGGCCCGCCACCTCCACAATCAAGATGTTATTCATGCTTACGTAGTTTGAAATGATATGTATTAGGGTTTTTAAATAAAAAACATCATTCAATATCTTTGTTTTATTTACCAATTAAATATCCAAAATTTATTCATCTATTAAATTTTCTGACATTAATAGTAAGAGATCCAACACTGCGTCTTCATCTTTAGGACTCAACTTATAGTGACCCCACGCCAATGTTTGTACATTATTGGGTAAAACAAATCTTTTGTCATCATTAGATGATAACGCAATTTTGTTTCTCAGCTCCGTGTAAATGGTGTGTAAATAAGAAGTAAAAATATACATTTTTCGTAAGATAGAGCCACCTCTTTCAACAATTCGAATGTAATCTGAAATTTGGAGTGCATTCTCTATTACATTTTTAGAAACTCCTTTGGCTTTTTTCATGACTTCTGTTGTCTTAACACAGTATGCCTTCGCGCCTGTACCATAAAAACATTCTATTGGTGATCCATAAAATTCGTCTTTCATCTTGCCGACAACTGACACTGTTTTGGGAATTTTGTGGATATTGTCAATTTTGAAATTAGAAGTGTCAAATAATTCAATATTTTCCCTAATATCATCGTATACATTTTCCGTGAATATCTCCAAGATCAATGAATCGGTATCTGTGTAACAGAGGTTTGCTTTGTCACCATATTTTGTTTTGATGTAGCCATACAAAAAATCATAAATGACCGTTTTTGAAATATCCAAAATTGAAAACCCTACATAAAGTGGCTTGTCATAGGTAACTGTCAATTTCTCCATTTGAATGGCTACTAAGTTCTCATCAAATACTGAACATGATTTAAAATGAGGTTTTGATATGAATCCCTCAGCTCCCACAGAACCTGGCATATTTTCCCAGTGACTGCATAGTTTAATGTCTTGTCTCTTGTCCACGTTTTCCATGGTTTTTCCAAAAATTGAGTTTATGATGAATTTAAAGAGGTCACGTTCAAATTCATTCCTGGCAGAATTCCTGAGATTCGTATTCAAATCAATATATTGCTTCAACCATGCTGATTGCGTGAACTCCAAAACTCTATGAATCCTCGTCAATTTCAATCCATATTTCAAGCATTGTTTCAAATTTCTATAGTGTATAATATATCTTTCCTTGCTCATCAAATTTGGAGTCAACTTGGAATACTTGCTTCCTGGAGGCTTAATATTCTCCGGGCAAAAAGGAAGGTCATTATGGTCATCATGTAAGTGTGGTGGATATTCCAAATCAACTTCCAATACATATCCTTTCGACAATGTGTCTCCAATTTCAAAGATGTCTAAGTTTTCTTGCTCATACCGCTCAAGCCATCTGAAATCTCGCATTGGAAGGTATTCACTCATAGCAGCTCCATACAAATTGGTTGCATCGAGATACAAAATATATGAGTTAGGTTTGGAAGCATCATAAGATGATATAAATGGGTTATTAGCTATAGCCTTCCTTTTACTGCACTGACTTACTCCGCCACGAATCCCTTTCTTGAAAAAGTGAACCATATCTATATCAGTTAGGAGCTCTAATTCTACTTTGGTTAAACGCAACATTGCGTCCCAACTGAGTGAAGGAGCTGTTACATACTGGGCAGGATCAAGTTTATATTTGTCCAAGCACACCTCCCGAAAATTTTCGAAGACATCTGCCAAAAGTAGAACATCTGATTTCAGGTAAACATCGGAGTATTCTCCTAGAGTTGAACATCCGAATTCCTGCCATACTTCACAAGCTCGTTTATAGTTTTCTTCGGAAATTTCTTTACTACTCAGAATATCGAAGAATTCAGATTGAGTTGGTAATGTAGGTTGATTCAATTTTTCATATGAGTCAACATATGAATATGGAAAAACACCTTTGCGTCTTATCATATTAAATTTCCTATGGTCTGGAAAATATTTCCTCACCTCCCGACATTGAGACGGCTCCAGTGTTTTACTCAGATCATCTAGTGATTTTGATAAGAAGCGGAAAGAGTCAACAAATCTCAAGGTGATGAATTTGTCTCTAATTTTCGGGTTTTCTGATTTTTCAACCAAGTATGTTTTGGAGAATGAAATATACTTCTCTTTATTTTGGGCAATCACTGAGATATTCTCTTTATTCGAAGCCAATTTTTTTATGAAGAGATGACAGTCATAATTTGTTAAGTTATGGAAAAAGACAGGAATGAATTTCACTACTTTATAGTGCAAATTACATCTCGAATGAGCGCTTGCGCGGTACACACCAGTCAAGTGACAATGATCTCGAACTTTGATGTCATCAGGTTTATAGGAGTCACCACAAATATGGCATTTCGTAGAATTCTGAAATTCATTCTCTTCCTCTTCAGTGAGTGGCAGCATCTCTTTCACATGTCTCAAATGTTTGTTGTATAATTCCAAGACAAGATCATCCAACCTCCTGACAAAAACCTCGACACAATCACTTCCACGATATTGTACGAATTCCGAGTATTTGTCATCAAAATTACACTTCAAATAGAAAGCGAATGAATATGGCTCATGTTCGTATGCTTTCAATGTGAATGAGTGCTCATCAGATGGCTGACTGTGATGAATAGGTTTCAGCAAGCTCTCAAAATCAGCATAGATCACAAAAGGAACTGAGAGCTGCTTCTCGAAATTGGTGAATTTAAGAATATTTCCAGGCACAACCTCACCATACTTGTTGATAATCATCTCTGGTTTTGGGAGTATCACACAAAGATGATTACAATCATATTGTTGATGAGTCTTCAGTTTTTCACTTGTAGGAAAGAATTGGAGGCAACCGTCACAAATGTGCATACGGCCATTATGCTTTGATTTTTGTCGTGTAACCAACTTCGACAAATCTGTAATGAGGCAGTAATGATTATTCCCATCCGACTCAGTAATCAGCAGAAGATTCACATGTGTTGCAGATCGGTTTGTTGTGAAATGTAAGGGCCCCACGATGTTGGTAACCATTTTTCCATCCTTAAATTTCGTATCTACACCAAATACATTAATGGATATATTATTCATTCTTTCAAATTTAGAAATATCCTTCAATTTCACTGGAAAATCAATGCCTTGGAAATTGAGTAATGTAGTATAATGAGGATATGAAGATGGACTCGAAGGATCACCATTCGAAGGAAAAATTGCTGCCATAATGGACCAAGCGAAGCAAGCATTATCCAAATTCTTCACATTCAAAACGGCTTGTTTCATATTAATTGTTTTGGGTAACTTAATATACGACGAGGCTGATAGTGGATTATATTTGTTTATATTGACATCCAGATACCAAATTTTCTGTAATGACCAGCCTGAGTCTCTTTCCTGGAACTCTGAAGCCTTTGAAATCATCTCATTCATGAATTCCGCATAGAGGCAATCCAAGTCACTGGAACAAGTTATAATTTTGTTTTTTGTGTTGAAGGATTTCATGTCACCTAATTCTTTCTCAGGTATGATATAATGTCCAAATAGTTCAAAATTTATTTTCAAGCTGTTATATTCCTGTATATAATCAGAGATGATTTTCAGAACTTTCGGTTTAACATCTTCCATGAAGTTAGAGTAATCAACTTGTATTCCACTACTTTTGAATCGATAGCTTGCTATCCTATTATTGAATGCGTGCTGAAGTTGCTCTATAGCGTCGTCCACATTCGACAAAATATTCGCATCTAACCTTTTTCTCGAATTTGGAACACTTGTAGATGAATCACCCAATTTAATTCGTTTAGAAGGTACACCGCTAACATCATTGAGAGGACAGTTATTTCGTATATGTCGGTTTAAGTTACTTTTTGATGAAAAATCCTTTCCACATTTGTTACACTTCATGATTCATTCAGCTCAGTAGTAACCTCACTAACCATAATCGCTATAACAACTGCAATTAAATAGATAAATCTCTTGATATAAGCATGCGCATTGCTGTATAGCGTTCAGTGACCTTTCGGGAAACATCTGGTGTCTAGGCAACCGGATGCTAGAAAGTGATGAGTCATCATTCTGATGAATCGCAGGTGTTGCAAGGTCAATGACTTCCATGTGACAACATCTGGTATCTAGACAAGTGCATGACTTGTCGTGACAAGTCTAAAATGATCTTGACTTAAATTCATATAATAAAAGACTGTAAAATAAAATATATTTCTTTGGGAAATATTTATTTAGATGTATCCATTATATACATTTGATATAGAAAATAAACATTTGAAAGTGCACATATACAATTATCTTTATTATGATGAAAACAACTTGCTTCAGAGGCTCGTAAACCGGGTTGCTCTTCAAATTCTATGACTGGTTGATGGGTGAACTTTTTGATATATTCAGCTTTCTCCTTTCCTTTAACAAAAATAGTGTCAACTCCCTCAGTGAGCTTCTTAATTATATTTCCGAATTGATGCAATGGTGTGAACCCGTCATTCCAATCTATACAGTGGTGATTATGCATCAACCAAGTGGCTTGACTGTGGAATTTTGGTGGGAGCATGTTTAATGGAAATGGAGGTTTGAAAACATAGTGAGAAACTCTACTTCCATCGAAAGCGGCAAATTCCTTGGTTAAAAATTTATCGTTCTCGATCTTGAAACCTTGTACATCTATCACCAATATCATATTTTCAAATTAGTGAATTTTCTTATCAATGATCGTTTCAAATTGTATGACTCAATCAATTGTTTGAGTAATTTTAGGTTCTTATGGTGCTGCTCCAATCTTCTTCGATACTCTGATATCATCTTCAAACTGATGTTTTAAACATGAAAATCTTTATATATAACAACAAGTTGAGCATGCGCATTAAAATTGCTTAACAATTTTAGTCAATGGATTATATGAAAATTCTTTCTCGTGTAGAATAAGGCAATAAGCTGTCACATTCTTGGGTGTAACTTCAGCAGTCTCAATCTCAATTCTGAGTACTATGGAACCGGTCTGAATCGCTTCTTTTTGACGTGAGCAGTCGATGTGGATCAGCGGTGCCCTCACTTTAAATTCATTTGGATTGAAAATAGGTTGATTTGATTTAATATGATAGTAGCTCTCTTGAAAGTTGGCATACATTTCATAGAGTTTTGCAAACTTGTTGTTCTTGAAATCAAGATTCAAGTCATTGTAAGGAAATCGTTCGGAATTCAGAAATACTCTTAAATTACTCAGATTACAATGGTCGAATGTACTCATATCGGTGGTGAGCTTTTCTTTTTTAGCATGTTGAAATGCAATAATAACATGTCGAGGAGTTTCAACCTTCGTAGTTGTTTTCACTGCCCAAGTGTGTCTTGTTGTTTCATTTAAAGAAGGATATTCGATTAATTCCCACCTTCTGAATTTCAAAGGTAGTTCAACATTGCTATTTATGATCTTATTCAATCGTAGTTGTTCCTGAATACTCGGTGTCACATGAGGAACGCACCAACTCAGCTTGCTTATGCCTACTTTGGGGTTTTCAGAATCATCTATACTAATCACAGCATCCAAATCATGACTTTCACGAATCAAAACTAGTTCTTGTCTCATATTTATCACTATTTTCCGAAAGTCTTCAAAAAAGCCAGCCCATAACTTCAGCGGAATACATACGTTGAAATTCCCTTCGTCATCAACTAATATTTTATCAGTCGCATCAAGTTTAGGAAACCAACCAGCATTTTGCATTGAAATACTTTCATTTTCATTCATAGACAAATAATTTTTGATCGTTGAAACTAGTCCAATGTTTCTGACAGAGTCTACCACCACACCATTCAACTCATATCTTAGCTCACGGAATAAGAAAGATATTGCGTTGTTGACGAATTTTATTTTCGTAATTGGATTCCCATCCGGTCTTGTGAGCTTCCCCTCTATGTAGATGTATGAGTTACAGGGTAATGTATAAGCATCCAAGTCTTGAATTGGAATTCTTATTTCATCATTATATTTAATTTCATTGGTGATATATGGCTGATATGTATGAAACTGATAATCTTCGATTGTATTGTCAATGAAAGGCTCACTCGTGATTTGTAGCAGTTCCATTATATTAAGAGTTTTAATCCCAAAGATTTCAAGTACTGTTTGTTTTCTGGTGTTAGTAATTCGGCAGTTGCTTCCAAACTGTTTTTCAAAGCTCGCTTCGCCTTCTTTTTATAGGGTTGTTGGAATGCTGAGTTATCAAATCTCCACACCATTATTCAGAAAGTCTTCCTTCTCAGGTGCAATCTAACAGTAACTTCCTCGTTTCGAAAATCAATTAAATTGAAATTTTGATCCACAACTCTCACAGTGATGTTGTTGATTGTTTTAACAGTGACGGGGAAATACAGAATGTTCAATGGAGTTTCAACTATTTTATACCCTCTTGGCACTGTTGGAAAGAACTGATGAATCATATGCACTGGATTACCATTCAAAAATGAAGCCATCGCAATATTGCAATCAATGCAAATTGTATTGATTGAAAGAATTTTCACTTCATGGTCTGATTTATAGATCCCGTTTGCATTGAGTATTTTCTTCTCGAATCCCAATAAATGACCAATAGAGTTTTGTACTGAAAAATTGATTTTAGTGTTTGTCCGGATGACCACTTTCGAAGTTGTCCAGTTTGGGTCGATGGATATCACAACATCTTCATTGTTGCTAGTCATCTGTTTAATGATGAGATCAACAATATCTGTTACATCATAAAACCCTTCAGGAATGATATAACTGAATTCATCGTGATCACCCCATACCAAAACATTGTTCAGTTTTGTTACGTTTGGAATAACATTGAACGAATCAAAATTTGCCAAGCCTATCTCATATTCCACATCATCGTCCAGATAAATTGGAGGGTTGAAATTATAACTCAACACTGAGGATGAATCACTCAATGTGAAAGTAAAAGACATATTTTCTCAGTGGTAGTTTATTGATTAATGAAGGAAATACATCAGAGATATTGATTATATAAAAACAAAAGGCAGTATTGTCCACACTGATAAGAGTTGAACTTCTGCATAGAATCATAGTTATATTTTATATTATTCACGTCACCAGCGCTGAGGAAGTATTTTATCAATTCCTTGGGTGGTTTAAGATTTCCATAACTATCGAAATATATAACTTCGGCATTATCCTTGGAATATGCAGTCCAATGAGTCCCTTCTCCTAAATCAGAATCCAGATTGATAATACCGCACTCCTTGCTTCCAATTTTTCTGGGAAGTTTATCTCTCATAAAAACACCTCGAAAGTAAGGAATCCCCAAACGCTCTACATTCTTCATCAAATCAATATTGGTCAAGGCTCGGCGTGGTAACTTCAACAGTTTTTTTGATATGGCTGAGCAAACATTCCATAACCTTTACGAGGTCTCAAATATAAACCTTTTCCTTTTTGTTCCATCGCTAAATCGTGTCTCTTTTGTTCAGCAAGTCTTTGTTTTTCAGATTTTGCCTTGTTGACTGCTGAAGCGATAGATGCTGCCCCTCCTCCTACAGCACCTAGCGCCCCTAAAAGTGGTAGTAAAAATGGTAGAAATCCACCCTTCTTTGGAATTGGTATGATTCTTTTTCTCTGCTTATTTTTTCGTTTCCTGGCAACTTTCAATTCACCACCCTTCTTCTTCTTCACTGTTTTCTTTTTTCGTCTTAATCCCATCCCCAACTTGCTTTTGAGATTCATAATATTAGATACCCCAAATGCTGTCACTTTTTCCCCCAATTTTGCGTCAGAAGATTTCAAACGTTCGGAAGCAAACGTTGCAAGTTTCTTATCAGCAATATTCCTTGCTTCTAAATCTTCACTGTTGGAGTAAGCAATGTCGTGTCGCTTACAAGCTTCGTCCAGAGGATTCACGCCTACGTCTCCCCTCAATAATCTCTTTTCCAACTTGGTGCCAGGACCACAGTAATTATATCCAGGGACATGTAGTTCTACAGGAAGTTTGTTGATCAAGGTATTCAAAAAACCTCGACCTTTCTTTCTTGTGTTTCGGCTCGTACTAACGACTAATTTCCTTCGCTGTCCCATTATATTATGTTTGGAACAAGTCAGACACGCGTATATATACCTATTACATCTGCACTAATGCCACTTTAATAACTATTCCGATGTGATGAAGACTGAAAAACAAAAGGTGTTGCTTCCAGTTCTCAATCATGATGAGATCAATTTCGAGAATACCGTTAGAAAACATGGTGTATTATTTGGAGGTCAATCTAAAAGAGGGTTACTTGTTGGAGCAAGTGGGTCAGGCAAAACTAATGTGATGTTGTCTCTGCTGGAACAACCTAACGGTCTTCGCTTCACAAATGTATACTTATTTTCCAAATCATTATATCAACCTAAATATAATTATTTGAGGATTTTGCTGGCGCCTATGAAAGAAATTGGATTTCATGAATATAAAGATTCTGTTGAAGTTATTCTTCCTGAAAATATAAAAGATCATTCAGTCATAATATTCGATGATGTTGCCACATGTGATCAGAACATAATCAAGAATTATTTCTGTTTCGGCCGTCACAGACACACAGATTGTTTCTATTTATGTCAAACCTATTCGGCCATTTCCAAACAACTCATTAGAGACAATGCTAATTTGCTTATAATTTTCCAACAAGACCTAACAAATCTGAAACATATATATGATGATCATGTCAGTATAGATATGTCCTTGCAGAATTTCAAACAAATCTGCTCTTATTGTTGGAAAGATAAATATGGTTTTCTCGTTATCGATAAAGATTGTTCTATAAACGAGGGACGATACAGGAAGGGTTTCGACACATTTATTCATATATAAACTTCAAGATTGGGGAATGATTGTCAGTCATCATGAACAGTCATTTACAAGAACAACTATTGAGTGCAAGGAAAGCGTTGAGAAGAAAATATAAAACTTTGAAATCTGATATTGCAGAATCTCAGTCACATTTAGAAAAAACGTATGAACCAATTACTCAGCCATTGAAACAATTCTTGTCTGCTGTTCAACAACCCCCAACGACACAGTTCAAGCAAGAATTGAAGCAAGAATTGAAACATCAAACTAAATCACCTCTTTCAAGTTATCAATCGACACCCAAAAAATTACACCATCCAACACCCCGTGAATTTCATAAACCAACACCTCAAGAATTTTATCAGATCACTCCTGATGAAGAGACATTTCAATATGATTCAACCATTCCACCATCCGACTTCGAAGGGAGTTATTTTGAGGAAAGTATGCAACCTGTGATGAATGCACAGCAACAATACTTACAACAATTCGCGAAGCCGTTGCCTCGTGCATATATAGAAGACAAAATTTCAGATACGAAAAATGCATTTGACGATACTTTTGGAGTATATTTTGATGCCTCTACGGAAAAATTTGCCATAGGTAACGCAACTGTTGGTTTTGATGGTGCCGATATTGTAATAAATAATAAGTTCAGATACACTGGAACTCCGGGTTTATATGAACTGATGTTCAAGAAACAACCGCTTGGTTACAAAAATAAAGATCTTGATTCATACATCGATATAATAAGAAGGAGTAATGCACAATATCTCCGCTATGATCCTACAAGGGGTCTATCAACATCAAACGCGTCAAAGTTTGTTAATTTAATAAAACCACGAATTACAACACTACATTCTTTGGCTAAAGAACGTGAACTTGAGAAAAGTCAAAAACTCACGGAACCCAACTTATCTCTTCCCAAGCCCAGACCAAGAATCAGTTCGGCTCCAGGCACCACAACAAGAAGTAAAAGGGGTTCAGGACTAACTTTGCTTGATTTCAACAATCTTCCGATCGAATATAAATATTTTGATGATTTCAATGAGCTAGTGGAGCGATTAAAACTCTTGATTGCATCACAGTGTGCTGGAAACACCGGTGTGAATAACGAAATCATAAGCATAATTGAGGAACTTCGCGAGGCAGGAATAATAAAATAAAAACTTATATGATTTAACTCCATTTGGTGTTTAACCGTGACACCATGCCCATCGATAAATTTGGAAGACATTTTTTGAGAACATCTCAAACACCATATTCTGAATCAGAAATACTTCCGAAAACCTCCTCAATCAACACACCTTTCTACATATGGAATCCATCTTCGTGTCATACCAAATGTGTTCTTCATTTGAGGGCAATCAAGGATATCAGGAAGAGTGTTAGTTTCTTTGTATTTGAAAATGGTACAACTTCGTATGAGTTTCCCGTTTCCGGAAAAATTGAAAGCATCAACTCCCTGCCAGAAGATATATCTATATCACTAGGAGAAGAGTATGCAGATACTGGTTCACTGGTTAGTCTGATAGGAATGTTTTTAAATAAAGGTGATAAGATCAATTTCTTAGTCGATCAGCAGCAGCATAATCAACTGTTTGTCGAAATTTTACTTCAGTGTCCTATAACTGAAAATGGATAAAATCAAAGAAGACATTGTAGGAGAGTTACATAGAAATTCACGAAGACGATTTCAAAGGAGGCGTGTTATCATCAAAGGTTTAAATGATCTCATTCAAGCTGATTTGGTTGAAATGATTCCATATTCAAAAACTAACAAAGGATTTAAATACATTTTAGTTGTTATAAACGTATTTTCCAAATATGTTTGGTGCGAGCCTGTTAAAACTAAAAGTGGGGAAGATGTGACTCGTGCGATGCAAAAAATATTGA
The DNA here is from genome assembly GCA_958298965.1 of Chrysolina haemoptera. Lineage (NCBI taxonomy): Eukaryota > Metazoa > Arthropoda > Insecta > Coleoptera > Chrysomelidae > Chrysolina > Chrysolina haemoptera. Next base: position 14,056,482 of record OY282593.1, on the reverse strand, counting down.
GAGATATGAAAGTTACAACAAAAAATCTACAAACGGATATGGGAAAAGAGTTCTACAATAGTAAATTCAGACAGTTGATGAATGATTGGAAAATCAACCATTATAGCACTTTCTCCAATTTGAAAGCTAGCATAGTTGAACGAGTAAACAGAACTCTGAAAAATAGAATGTGGAAACAATTCAGCCTACAAGGAAATTACAAGTGGTTGGATATTCTACCAGAAATAGTTTCTAACTATAACAATTCCGTACACAGGACAATAGGAATGAAACCCAAAGATGTAAAAAAATGTCATGAAAAGTATTTACTCGAAAACGCTTATAGTCACCTCAAAACAGTGGACCCAAGAAAACGAAAATTCAAAATCAATGATCATGTAAGAATAAGCAAGTATCGAGAGGCATTTGATAAAGGGTATACACCAAACTGGTCCAATGAAATTTTTATTGTGAGAAAAGTCTATCAGTCGAATCCTGCAGTATATTTTCTTAAAGATCAAGATAATGTTGACATACAAGGCGGATTTTATGGAGAAGAACTTCAAAGAGTTAAACATCCTGATGTGTTTCTGGTTGAAAAAATTTTAAGAAAAAAAGGAGACAAATTGTACATCAAATGGTTAGGTTTAAGCAATAAATATAATTCGTGGATATCGAAAAATGATTTTGTATGATACTTTTTCAAATAAAACCATATAATATTCACATAAAAGTTTTATTAATATAAAATTACAAATCAATCACAAAATCTACTATTGAATATTATTTCTCTATGTGTTGAATCCAAAATGGGGGCGACGATCCTCGAGGTTTCTGATATTCGCTTCTTGAAGCGCATTCTATCGATTGCTGCATACATCCAATACATTTTCCGACAATCCTTGTAAGCAAATTTCCATGTGTACATATAAACAGTTTTGTTTTGACTCTCATCAATTGTCACCGCCTTATTCATGGTTTATCAGACAATTCAGTTCTGAAAACTTCCGGGTAAAGATGGATGAATTCCAGAGTTAGACTTATATTTTCACTATTGCGATTCACTTCTGGCTGGAGCAAATCTAAAGCATTTTGCAACAGATCACCGCTCAGCTTACAGAGTCCGTTTTTCAAAACTTGGAAATATTGTCCATAATGCTGTCTTTTCAAAATATCTACCCTATATTCAATTAAGGGTTGGAGTTCCCATAGCTTGCAGACTGTTTCAAACCCCAAGTATACTGAGGAGTAATCTTTTTTTATTTTAACTACTTTTCCGTTTGTAAATTGACTGAACTCAATGGTGAATCTATCGTCTTCAATAACTTCTACTTCATCGGATGAGTAAAAATAATTGGTAATGATTCCTTGGTATGTGAAGAACTTTTTCCACTCATGCTCTGTGAAAATCACTCGATCTCCCTTATTTCCGGCAATTTCAATACATGGAGTGAAATTCAAATCATATGAAAGATTCACAACAACAAATTTACTTTTAGATTTGTTTAATGGGAATTTTCTTTCACTCAACACTACTTTTGATTTTTCTTTACAGAAATAATCACTTGATGACAAGTTGAATTTGAACTCGGTAATACTCATTATGATAATGGAATGTCTGGTGTGTGATATCGTTCTCGGTTTATATATATTTTCAATTATAGTGGGGGAATATTTCAGTTTAACTTTATTTTGAATTAATATTCTGGATATCTGACAACCATGTATTGACCTTGAAAACGGTCACTGAACCCTTATTAAATTTCTCCAACTTGTTGAGACTTGTTTGTAATCGATAGTCAGCAAATTCCAGGTAATCTCACACGTGCATTTATTGAAGGTCACTGAACCCGTATCGAATTTCGCTGTGTAGACATGTAACCGGATGTCAACAAATTCCAGGTAATCTCACACGTGCACTGTGACCTTTGAACTTGAATCCTTTTGCTCTCTCATAGGGTTTGACCTTGAATCCAAAAGCTCTCTCATAGGTTTTGACCTTGAATCCAAAAGCTCTCTCATTTCTTATCTACTCACATTAATTATCACATTATCAACATTTAAGATATAAAGAACATTTTCATAAAAAATTCTCTGTAGCTTAGGTATGTATAGATTGAGTGCTTTGAGGAGAGATCATTGCAATTGCAAATATTAGCATTTTTTTTTTTTTTTTCGATTTCTGGAGTCCTCAGGGTTGCGTTCAGAAAAGACGTCCTATTTTGGGTACGAGTTGTCCTTTGTGGGTGTGCCCGACGTCTTTTCTGAACACAACCCAGAAGACTAAAATATATCAAGTATTATTTACCAACAGTCAACTTTCAATTTCAGTTTGGGAAAGGTTAGATATGCTTCTTGGCTGAATGCAATTGGTAGGAATCCAGATGAGAACATTAGTCCCTTAGGTGTGATTTGTTCTAAACATTTTTTGAAAACTGACTATGTGGTGAAAAGAAAAAGGGCCGTTTTGAAAACTGATGCAGTTCCAAAACTGTTTCTACCTCCAAATGCACCTGGCACAACAAAACCAAACCCTACACCAAGGTATGTAACTGGAAATATCAATTTGCATATTTTATTTATTTTTGATTTTGCAGGGACCCACCTCTCACAGATACTCTCCTGCAAATAAGTGATGGCAATGTTGCACTCAGTGATGCTGCTGACCCACAACCCGTGTAAGTTCAATAAAGTATGATAGTTCAGATAGTCATCATGGAAAAAATGGCTGGAATTGTGGTTCGGTCTCATTGGCAGTGACCACTTTATTAATTTTATTTTGTGGCTATACTACCATTTATCTAAAAAACTCAAATATTAACATTCAATCAATGCATCTGATATGTTTTCATGATTTTTTTTACTTGTAGGAGTTCGTCAGACAGTGCTGGATTGAAGGGGGTTCAAAAAAAAAACAGAAAGTTGGTTAAAAAATTCCATACATATGCGTAAGTATAATTTTTTAAACTTCTTTAAAACTGGTGTGCTCATAATATCAGATTTCAGACATTTTTGTTGATGTCGAGTATATTATTGCCAATAGAGAATGCTGGGATCAAAGTGTTTTCGTTTTTCGATGTCAGAATACCAGTAAAATAGGAATATCAGTAAATTTTTAACTCTTAGCTTTACTTTCAACAAACAAGTCGTTAATAATCTAAAATGTGGCACACAAATCAACGACCAATGACAACACAAGAATTCAATAATGTTAATGTTTGTCTGTTCAGCAAAAATTTTGCAACATATTTTAATGTATTGTTAAAAATAGCTCAGAAACAGATGTTAATAATATGCAATATGTTAGCAATATGTTAACAATATATTAATAATGATTGTAATGTTTGTCTCTTCGGTAAAACTTTTGCAATCGATTTTACACATAGCTTAGAAATAAATAACTAGGAATCGAATTTTTATTGAGAAAATATTTTCTTAAATAACTCATTGCATGTATGTCATCATTATTGTAACAGTACATTATAAAGAATAATATTTTTCAGTGCATCTCCAGAAATGTACAAGACGAGATACATGAATGAAAGAACCAAGAATCGTCAGTTGAGGTATAAACATCAATTGGAGAAGGAGAAATCCAAACGACTCAGAAACAAGGTTTTTCATTTGAAGCAAGTTGTAAATGACATTAAGAAAAAAGATTTGTTAAGTACTGGCGCATGTGATCTGCTAGAGCAAACTTTCTCAGGTGTACCCTTGGCAATGATGAAAAGAATGCTAGCAAATTCTAGAACGGGAAAAATTGGCAGACAAAAATATGATAATGTCATAAGAAGTTTTGCTATGACACTCCAATTTTACTCTAGCAAAGCTTATGAATATGTTCGGAAAACATTCAACTTGGCACTGCCTTCACAGCGAGTAATTAGAGGATGGTTTTCAAATATAATGTGTGAACCAGGATTGTCACAACCTGCATTTGATTCTTTGAGGGCCAAAGTAGCCGAATATAAAACTAGGGGACACACTTTATTGTGCAGTTTGATGTTCGATGAAATGTCAATAAAAAAGCACATTGATTTACATAATGGGAAATCTTGGGGATACGTCAATGTTGGTGCCAATGCCTTGGAAGATGATAGAAGACAATATGCAGCTGAGGCATTTGTATTAATGGTAGTAGCTGTTAATGGACATTGGAAATTGCCCATAGCTTATTTTTTTATTGATGGATTGAATGCAGAAGAAAGGGCAAATATAGTGAAAGAAGCTTTAATCCAATTGCATGAGTGTGGAGTGATCATAACATCTCTTTCTTGTGATGGACCCAATGTTAATTTCACTATGATGGGAGCTCTTGGTGCTAAGGTTGCTAGGATGGATGATGTGCAGCCGTATTTCTTACACCCTGTGGATCAGAGTAAAATATATATTATATTCGATATATGCCACATGATCAAATTGATTCGGAATAATTGGGCTACACTAGGCAGATTTGTTGACCCATCTGATCAAATTGTGGATTTCAGTTATGTAACAATGCTCCATCATATACAGGAACAAGAAGGATTACGTTTTGGGACAAAACTAAAAACTGCGCATATGAATTGGAGACAACAAAAAATGAAGGTATTAAGTGTGTTTTTATATCAGTCAAGAATATAGTTTCATAGTGGAATTATCTTCAATAATATTTACGTGATTTTGTATATAATTGTTATATAAATGTAAGAATTAAAGAAATAAAAAATATAGTGAAGAAAAATTTCAGGTGAACTTAGCTGTCCAAACAATTAGTGAGAGTGTAGCAGCGGCAATCGAATTCCTCATGGTGGACATGCAAGATATCCGATTCAGAGATGCGGCACCAACGATCAAATTTATACGTTTGATTGATCAACTTTTTGATTTATTGAATTCCCGAAATCCAACAACAGTTCGGATGAAAATGCCCCTTGCAAAGCGAAATGAGGCTCTGTGGAAGCCTGTGATGGAAGATGCTGTGAATTACCTCAGTAAATTGAAAACATTGGAGAATGTGAAGCTTATCAACAGCCAACAAAGAACTGGATTCAAAGGATTTATTATATCAACATTGTCAGTGATAGAAATTTTTAAAAAATATGTGGAAAATGATTCCATTTTGAAATATGTATTGACATATAAATTCAGCACAGATCATTTGGAACTATTTTTCTGCTCTATCAGGTGAGTTAATCCAACTAATGAAGCATTGATTACCTAGTGGCTTCTTTCATATTGAAATCAATAAAAACTATAATTTTTCATTTTCAGGGCTCGCAATGGTTGGAATAATAATCCATCTGCTCTGCAGTTTTTCCACTCATACAGGCGTTTGCTTCTGCATCATGATATTAAAAATTTGACTGGTAATTGTACTGCACAGGATGATACAAATATTCTCTACACTACAAAACAGAATAATAAAACACAGGTTCCCCTGCAATCAAGTGATATCCAAATTATGAAAAAGTACAAGTTAGAAGAACACGAAGCTATCATACATGATCATGATTACAGTACACCTTTTAATATACCTCTTTCGGCAATTTCTGAAAATGTTATTACATATGTGGCCGGTTATGCTGTCAATATGACTATGAAATTAATCAAATGTTCCACATGTATTGAGGCCCTTTATAACAGCAAACTTGAACACAGTAGTTTAAAACTACTTTTACGAAAGCGTTGGGGTACTTTAACAATTCCATCAGAAGATACAATTTCAGTTTGAAAGCAAGTGGAAATAATGCTGAGAAAAGTACTCCTGGTGTCAAATAATGAAATACCAGAAGAGAGTAACTTTTTGCAAACTTTTGTCATGGCAATTCTTTCCAAACTCTCTCTCAATAGAAATTTATTCAAAGATATTGAAAGCCACAATTTACAATATTTAACTTTAGATGAAAACCATATATCTCGAATTATCAAAACACTTAGTTTGTCTTATTTAAAAATAAGATTATTTCATGTTGCAAAATCTCAGAGTTACAGAATTAAAGGTCGGCCAATTAGGAAAACAATGAGTAAACTGATATTGTTTAGTCACCAGTAGGGTGTGAACTTATGTAATAGAAAAGTTCAGTACACATAATGTGTCATTTTTTTAATATTAATTGTAATTTTATAAATGCTATCCTGTCTTGTGCTCACAGAATCATTTTACATGTCCATTATAACAATCACCACCTGATGCAATATAGATATGTCGAATAATTGATGTATGCACATTATTACTATACGATATCCTCTACAAGATGTATTCCTGTTACTTTTTGAAATGGTTTTTTGGCTTTTTAACCATCCACAGTCTGAAAATATTTTATTCAAGAAATTCTATACAAGTGTAGAAGGAGTAATGAATAAATTTGCCCTGATAAGGTACTTCTATCTACAGTGTCATCCCCAAAGTATGCACCATATGGGAAACTTATTTATTAAGGGTTTTTCGACAAAAAGTTTTTCTTGGTAAAAGTTTGTGCATCCCCTAAAACTAAATATGCACTGACAAAATATAGTAAAACACACACAATATACGAGGAGCCTTAAAATATTTGATTTTGACACAAGAGTAAAGTACCCTTATTTTGAAAAATTTCGGGAAATGTTATTCAACGAAGTTGTTCGGCGTTAAAAAATACATTCAGATTTGAAGTCAAGGCTATCTGAGTAGATTTTTATTTTTATACGCATTTTTTTAAAAAGGGGACTCCGACAATTTTTTTTTGAAAAATCGATAAATAGACAACATCCTGTATACGACGGACCATTCAAAAAGTTTGTAATATTATAAATGGCTCAACTATTGTTCTAACCAGGGTGAATTTTTTTGAAGAGTACAATAATTTTCAAAGTTTTTGGTGCAAAGTTATCTTTATTTTTTGTTAACACCGAAAATTGGTGAAAATTATACAGTATTGCAACAAGGACTTTAAATTCTATAATGTCAAATCACAACACATCAAAATAAAATAAGGGTTTTGGCACAGATTATGGTTTCGGCACGAACTAATTACAAAATTTAAAACATGGGTAAAAATATTAAACTTCACTTATATGGCCATGACTTCAAATCTAGATGTATTTTTTAATTCTGAACAACTTTTTGAAATAAAATTTCCCAAGATTTTTGAAAATAAGGGTACTTTACTCGTGTCTCAAAATTAAATTTTTGAAGGCCCCTCGTATATTACGTGTGTTTTACTATATTCTGTTGGTGTATGTTTAGTTTTAGGAGATGCACAAACTTTCATCAAATATAACTTTTTGTTAAAAAACCCTTAATAAATAAGTTTTCCATACGGTGCATACTTTGGGGATGACACTGTATAATACTTATTTTTTTCAAACAACGATGAAATATTTTCAAACTGTGGAAGTTAGAAACCGAAAAAACCATGTCAAGAAGTTAATTTTCTCCACAAAAACAAACATTTAATTTGTACTTTGTTGTCATTAATAAAATGTTTTACCTGTTCCGTTTTTTCTTTCATTTCGATTTGTGTTGTATGTTCCATCAATTATTTTTTATAATGAGAAATAATTAGTTATTTGTATTCTGGAATCGCTTATTCCAAAAATATTTTGTTACTTACGAAATTAAAATGTTCATAAAATCAGATGAATATGTTCTATCAATTATTTTCTACAATGATAATTAATAAGTTATTTGTATTCTGGAATTGCATATTCCTAAAATATTTTGTTAGTTCTGAAATTAAAATGTTCATAAAATCGGATGAGGAATTATCTGTGACAGAAATCTAAACTTCAGTTACTATCATCCATAGTTAGAGATATTTGTTGGAAAGGAAATATTTTCCATAAAAATCTACATTTTTTTTGTAAATAGAAGTGACATTTGCATTTTCGTGAACGACTGTTTATCTCGTGGATTTATTAATTTTCTGTTATACCTCCTCCACAAAAATATTCATATATACTGTAACAATTTAATTCCAAAAAACGGAGGTAGTATTAAAATTCATGCTCAGACGATCTTCATTTTGCCAATGCAACATATTTGGAAAAAGATCTAGTACGGCTCTGCTCACAACTTCTCTGCGCAAACTCAGAACCCATCAGTGTCATACTCTATCATAAGTGTTTGCTGGATATGATATTTCCATTCTCCTCTGTGTTATAGTTCTGTGTTTTCTACTTCCATTTAATGAACATGAGCCGCTTCAAAAGTTCGTTCACTATCCGGCTTTTAACCGGCGTAGACAACGGAGCTGTATCGTAGAGATGCAGTTGTGTTACACCGGCTTCACAGAACTTCGACTGCAGCGTGCGGCATTTCTGTGATTGGTTAATTCTGTATTCCCCTCATTCCCACCACAACACCACGATGTTGCTGCTTGAAGTTGAAATAATTTTAACTTCATGCGCTTGCAGCGTCGTAAAAGTGATTAAAGTGAGGTTAGTAAGTAGTAAACAAAATAAAATGACAGAGTTTGTATCTGTTGAAAGCCCCTTTTCGGGGTCTACCTACAACATTCGTTTATCTGAATACGAGATAATGAAATGTAATACTTGTAAGTAGTTTGTTTATATATAATTTATATTTTCAAAAAAGTTACTAAACTTTTTACAAGAATTATGCAAAAAATATGACGAGTTGGCTAAAAGCGGTCGTATTAAACCAGTTACAGATGAAGAAAATGATACTGAAACTGCGACAGAAAACGAAATAGATCTAAGTCCGGCTCCATTACAAGGTAAAAAAGAAATTTGCCCAGACGATGAGCACTACCTCATTGTAGTAGTACAAGGAAAACCTAAATTATGGGACCATCGACTGCCGCTCAAAGAAAAGAGCAAAACTGTCGTGAAGCAATTGTGGGAAGAAGTAATAAAAGAACTTGGTGGTATGTAGTTTATCCATTTGCGATATAGCCACTTGAAATAACCACATATTATGGTTTCAGTTCAAATGAGTGTTGATGAAGTCAAAGCAAAATGGAAAACAATAAGAGATGGGTATATTCGAGCTCGCAATATGTACAAAAACAAAATTCCTTCAGGTTCTTCTGTTGAACGGAAATTGGAAGCTGAGAGGGCATTTAAAAAGCATCGAAATTATGAAAATCTTCAGTTCTTGGAAGAATCTCTGTCAGAGAGACTGTAAGTCTGTATTCATTGTTGTAGGTACATATTCAAAACTGGGTTTAAGAAAATGTAGAAAAACTACAAAAATAAGTTTTATAAGTTATTAGCTTACTATCCTTACATGTTTGTACATAAAAAAACATCAGTAATAAGGAAAATCAGAAGACACCTGAAGTATTAACCTCCACACAACACTTTTGCATGAGATTAGCAGATAGTCTGGAGAAGTTACCAAGACGAATAAAAAATTCTATAGAATTGAAATTGTTGCAGATAGTTACAGATGCTGAAGAACAATATTGTAGTGATTGATAACATACAGAGCGGTCCATATTATGTATGGAATAAATCCATTTTAGCATTATTATGTATTTTTGGGAAAACATCTAAAGCAGGTCGACTTTTGATTTAAATTTAGTGAATTGTCACTAACTGAACATACATACAGGGTGATTAGGTCATCAACATTTATTTCAAAGTAATTATATTTTTTCCTATATTTAGATTGAAAATAGGAAAAAAATATTTCATTCAGAAAAATGTTGACGTCCTAATCGCTTGAAGGTGGTTTAACCCGTGTATTCAAATGTTAGGTGAAAACACACAAAATTGAACTTTTTCAGGTTCCTTCTCAAAAGTGCATAATGTCAAAAATAAATTTATTCCTTCCATAAGGACCGCTCTGTATACATTATATTTTTCATAATAAAACACTCAGAATTTATTGAACATTTTATTTAATACATACAAGGGGTTGTTGAGAATTACATGAGAAAAATATATTAAAACAAATAATTTTATGAACTATAAAAAGTAAAGAAAACGCAGTGACAGAGAAAATCAAAAATAATGTCAGTGGTTCATAATATTAAGTTTTTACTTACAGTCCTTTACGTTAGAATTCTGGGACATTAACTTGAAAGTTTCATTTTTTTTTATAATGAAGCAGATTTATTTGCTATGGTGATTACCGAACTGTGCTTTAATATATACAAATAACCAGAGGTAAAAAATATATATAATTATTAAATTATTTTGATGTCTTTCCTACATTTTCAGTACAATTTTAAAATGAAAGATAGTCCTTCCACCATTGGCCTTACATATAATTCCACTGCCAAGGTATAGCACCCTCTGAATTGAAATAATCTTTAAAATTATTTCTCACAAATGAAGCTTGTAATGAATGGTTATTAGAACCTATTCTGTGAATGGGCTGTAATATTGAAGTTTCACCTCTCCAAGATGCAGGAATCACTGAACCGTCACTTGATATCCTGTCTACTAAATCAGGTGTAAAGTAGGTAGACTGAGATTTTCTTAACATTAGAAAGTTGTGTAAACACACAGCAGCTTTAACTATGTTATCGATATTTTCTAATTTTGCAATAATTTCATGGCGGAATATTCTCCATCTTGATGACAATATTCCAAAGGTGATCTCAATAACTATCCTAGCCCTAGATAACCTGTAATTAAATACCCTTTTTTCCATGTCTAAGTTTTTGTTTGGAAATGGTTTTAATAGATTTGGTAATAACTGAAATGCTTCATCACCAACTAGAACATAAGGTAGTGCTGGTCTGTCTTCAGTCATTACTTTTGCTGGAGGAATATTTGCATTTCCATTTCTAATTTTTTTTCCCACTTCAGAATTTGTGAATATTCCTCCATCACTCTGTCTTCCAGTGGCTCCAATATCTACAATAGAGAATACATATCGATAATCAGCAACAGCTAGCAAGACAACTGAATGATAGCCTTTATAGTTGTAAAAATTGCTACTACAATTTGGAGGTGCCTATAAATGAAATATATATTACTTAGTGAAAGTATACTTATCTAACATATTTACCTGTATCTAATATGCTTTCCATCAATCGCTCCAATGCAATTTGGAAAATTCCATACATCTGCAAACCCTTCAGCTATTGCTTCCCAGTTTTCCTCAGTTGGAATGGGTAATACTTTTTTTCTAAGCACTTCCCAAATTACTTGGGTAGTTTCAGAAATGATTGTTGAGACAGTACTTAAACCAACGCGAAATAAGTATGATAGACTTGTCATGCTGTCTCCAGATTCAAGATACCTAGAAACAAAACATTTGTGAATAAAATGTACCAATGTCAATATAGGAACTTTGCTACCTTAGTGTTATTCCTAATCTGATTTTAGGATCAATCGGTTCTCGTCTGCTGTCAACTTTCATTTTATGAGGTCCTATCAGAGATACCAATTCTTCATACAACTGTACATTCATCCTGAAAAAGTTGATGTGACCGTTCATTTCATTTTGCCTTAATTCTAACATGAGGTTGTTGCCTGCACCATACAGAGTTCTTTGGTTTTGAGCAAAAATTGGACGTACCCATATACTAAAATCAAACGTTAATTAAAATCTTAAAACGAACTGTCTCAACACAACGAAGATATGTAAAATTTTATCATTTGTAGGTAAGGTAAAGATGTGTCAGAACTTTAAATCCTACCTTCTTTTTGAAGATTTTCTTCCTGTACGCGTACGCCGTTTTCTCCAGTATCCCAAGAGAACAAGAACTTTCCATAATTTCATATCTACCAATATTTGAATATTTATCAATATTAAAATAGAACAAATAACAATATCTCAACCCTTCAGTTTATACAGAATATCTCACTTACACAGAAGCGTCTTTTGAGCTTCTTACCAAAACAAATTATATTTCCACTGACGCAATGCTTAGCTTAATTATTGTCATTTCTGTGCGGTAGTGAGAGGCACTATACAAAATACTTTTGAGAGAAAAAATATGCCCCACTGCTTTTTTGCCGTTTCACATTGAGCAACCGAAACTACATTTTTTTTATATCTAGAAGTTTTTATTTTGTTTTGTTTTTGAGAAAAAACATAAAAATTACTTTATTGCACATCTTTGAGAAAACATAATAATAAACTACCACACTATCAGAAAGTAGGGTACCTATATCTATGATTTTTTTTTATACATCAATAGACTATTCTAGTTTTAGAAATTTTCATCAAAATTAAGACAAGCAGGTACATCCCAGTGTGTGATGGTTTAATAGTTATATTTCTTCATTATGTTTTCCCATGGACATGCAATAAAGTAATTTTTATATTTTTCTATTTTAGATATGAAAAAGTTTTAATATTACTTGCCCAATGTGAAACAAATACTGAAACTGTAAAAACCGTAGCGCACATTTTTTCTGTCAAAATTATTAATCAAGGTGCCTTCCGGCACGTCATTGGATATGATAATTTTAATTTAGTTAGGGTAAAATTAGACCCTCACTACACTTAATAAGTTATTAATGAAATTTAGTAGTGTTATTAATAATAACACTACTAAATTTCATCAAAATCGATTGGGTGATTTTTAAAATTTATGAAAAAAACAATTTCTTCTAAAAATGTTGACAACCTGTTTCTTAAAAACGAAGTATTTTCGGACCTATGCTTATAGAAACTTTTTGTCTTAAAATTACACAAAGAATCACCCCTTCAAGTTTGGCTATACGTATTTACACAACACCCTGTGTTTATATATTAGGCCAAAAGTCCGTCGCCCTTCTCCCGTAACTTCTTTATTTTACATATTACAAAATAACGTTGAATACATAAATTGTACGATTTTAATCAATCTTTTTAATGGTTTTGTTTCATTTATACAGAATGTCTCATAAAATCGCAGTAACACAGACGTTTATTTTCTTTATAGAACACCCTATATATCATTACATGACCGCTTAGGAATGTAATTATTTCCGTAATTTTTGGAGATAACATCATCAAACTTGGTATTGTTAGATTTCTTATAATCATCCCTAACCGACTATGCCATAAAATATACAGAGAGGGTGATTCTATTTAAAAAATAAACTTCTTGAAGCTTTAAAGAGATCAAATGAAATCCTACAGATTAGATATTCAACATTTTTTCATAATATGTAGAATAGAGAAGTTACAAGGGATAGCGACAGAGTTTTGGTCCTTACTGTATTTATTTTTAAACAAAACTAAAATAATTTGGGCTGCAAAGTTATAAATTCCACTCCTAAAAACTTTAAGCAATATTAATAAATCACTTTACTTTGCGAAAACTATACTACTGAACTGTTGATAGTTGTTTTTTTATTTCCTTAAAAAATACTTCGGACAAAAATTAGAGGCTTTGTCTTTTAATTTTGCGATTTATAATAATCGAGGATGTCGCCTATGCAACCTCCGAGATTTATTTAAATTAAAGCTTTATCATATCATTGACATTCATAACGATGATCTGAAAATAAAATCAACAACTTTGGTTATATCACGTTATTGTCATTTGAGCGTGCCATTTGGTATCTATTATAAAATAACTAACGTATTATATTGTAACTAATGTATTTATGTTGTTATGATATTATGATGTTGATAATTTGTAATAAAGATATAACTTAAAGGAAGTCTAATATGCAAAGATACGATAAAACAAATGATGGCATCATTCAGTATACGCCAAAACTTATAACCATATCCAAAAGTATTTTATTATTAATTACACAAAAAAAAAAATTATTGTTATAAAAGTTTATGTTCATCGAGAAAATCATAATGGTTTATCGAAAAGTTGTGTTAGGTTCTTGGTTTCTAATTTTTTTTTTCAAAAAGTCATCAAGAATAAAGTACCTGTGTTTTTCAAAATACAAAAAAAATTCTTTGGGAATATTTTATTGCCATCTTATAAACCATTTAGATTCTGATTTTCATTAATGTGCTACAGTATGTATTAGAAATCGTGCAACAACACGTTGAAGAAAAAAAAATTCGAAAGCGATTTATCTCTTGAAAATATTATTATAAATTCATGATATGATGCCAATAATTCAATAACTATAGGATATATCATCGAAAAATGGTTTGAATGATGAAACGATGACATACCAGGAGGATGTATAACAAAAAATTATGATAAATCAGAATCTTTGATATTTAAAATCTGAATACTTTATTAGATGGTAACAAAATGTTTTTAATTGATGTTTTCCATATTTTGAAAAATCCTTTTTTCTAGATGACTTTTCCAAAATATATTTTTTTTAAAAAACCAAAAATCTAACATGATTTTTTGATAACCTATAAGTCAATCGATAAGCATCAACTTTTACTACCTACTAACAATCTTTTTTGTGAAATCAATAATAAAAAAGTTTTCTATATATGTTTTCAAGTTTTTGGCGGACACTGTATACAATAATTATTGTATTCAAAAAAAATAATTATTTTGCTATAATTTGACGATTTCTTTTTTGAAATTGAAAAAATAGCCATACGTTTTAGTTGAAGATTGATGTTATAAACAACTGATAAGTTTAATGATCCAAAAATTGCTTCTTTAGAAATAGTTTTTCTTCGATTCTACTGATCCCAACCCCAACAAAATTTCTAAAGAAAAAAAAATTGATGTTATATTTAAAAATGTTCATTAAACTAAATCTGAAATTCTGTATACTGAGGAAACGACGTCCACCATTCACTGTTGGGTTCAAAGAAAGTGTACTACTCCTTGGATAGCGTATGTAGTGTAACCGTGTTTCTTCGGTATTACAACGCAAACGGCTGCCGTTCGCCGGTGAGCATAAGGGGTGGAAGCTTTTGGGTATTTTATAGGCCTTTCAAAAAAACTGAATGGGCGCCATGTAACTTTCTTCGATTAAATGCTGAACTTACTCGAATTGTGGAATATAAAGTATACGAATGTAGGAAGAGTTTGAGAGTGATCGATAAATATAATATTGACGAGTGACGATTCGTTTATTAGAAAAGCGTTATTATTACAAGTAAAGAAATATTTTTATGGTGAGCAAACTAGGGACTATTTATCATTACTGGGAAATTAGTCGTGGTAATAATATCATTAAAAAAAAGTATCAATATGTAATAGGGCGCATCTCCATAGTATACTATGCATCTGCTTACAAGATGCACTTACGAATATTAGGGAGATTTTAAGCCACCTATTTGAACAGCAATATACTTTATCCGTTATACATCGCATGCGCAATAGCGCTAAAATAAAGGACAATGTTATTAACCGATATTGCTTTACGTTATTAGAGTGGAAATAACGTTCCGTAAATAAAGGATATTGATTTTGCCCTGGTGCCACATGTAGAACATTTATATTTAAATTTTATCATAAACGCCAAAGTCCATGATAAATACATGTAAAAGTTAAAAGATTTGGGTTTAGTCTTTAGTATTCACAATTTTAACCACTGTTGTTAAAATATGAAATGAAAATATTTCATAAAATTAAATGTTATGGCAACATCGGATATGGAGAAACGGCCTCAACTATAGGAGAAGACGAATTCTTAGAATTCTTGTACCTAACCTATATTTTGTATTGTAATTGTATTTGCTTCATTCTTCATTCGTTCATGATTCGTTCATTCTGATTTTTGGCTTTGTGTTCGTATGTTGTGGTTGTGATTTTAATTTAAAAATGGAAATATCAAAGAAGAGGTTGAGGTTTGGAGAATTCGACGAAATTATTCTTTTACGGGAGGTATTAAGTTTAAACCCGTTCGAAAATCCCAAAGAATGGGACATAATACAGGAGCATGTCTTTCTAATTACTCAAAAGAAGTTTATGATCAGAACTTTAAAAGATCATCTTGAAAGAGTGATTAAACTTTGGCTGGAAAAAATTAAGATTTTAAAAGGAAAGTAAGTAAATAAAAAACCATTGATAAATTTACCATAAAACATGTTTTTTTTTTTAGTCAAATTGCAATTAATAAATGCCTTTGATATTTGTAGGTCAGGTATTGAAGAACCTCATACGGAAAAGGACGACTTATGTCAAAATATTTATGACCTGATGGAACGCTTTAAAAAAGAAAAGCGAATAAAAAAATCAAGTTTCACTGTTGAGGCTATGGCAAAAAAACAAGGGGAAAATGACCGTAATAAATGGGCCTCTATGATGGTCAATACACAGCCTGTTCAATCAATACAAAATATTGAAAACAATAAATTAGGTGATCATGATCATTCCTATAAGTAAATAAAAAAAAATTAAATGTTTATTTTAGCTATTCTTCAATTTTTGCCATTTTTCCCCAGTAAATGACACAAAATACTGACCAATGAATGTCATATAAATAATTGTGACATGGATCACCTTTCTTAATTTTATAAAAAGCACTTACTTTTTAGATTTTCATGGGACTGGACAACATAATGCTGAGGACGTTCAGGAGGAAATAGTCCTACAATTTGGTAAGCATTGTAACATTCAGTTATAAATAATTATTGCAATAGTTAGTTTGTAACCTCTTAATATTTAGTTAAAAAACAGGTTGAATTGTTGTGATAACCCTGCACAAAAAAAAAATTTAACAATACTTATTTTTAATACTAATAAAACTTGCTTGCAGACATGGATGCTCCAAATGAGTTATTACACAAAGATACTGAAGACACAGAAAATCCTTCCAATTCCAATATGAGCAGAACATCAATTCCAGTAACACCTGGAAAAGAAGCCACGAAGGCAAGTCTATCAGTGGGTACTGCAGCAAAATCCTCAAAAGTTTTAAGTGAATTTTTTGAAGTTTACAATACTCTTTTTTTTGTAGGTAATAGTAATAAATGTGAAGTGAACACTTATTTTCTATTTTATTAAGTAATGGTTGAACTTTAATTTTTAGCTCCAGTAAGAAGTAGACAAAGAAAAGCAAGTGTCCAGAGACAAGGATTGGCATATCTTCAGAAATATGACAGGGATCAAACAGGCCTGAAAGAAAAAGAAATGAAACTGGAGGAAAGAAAAGTAGCACTCGAAGAACAAAAACACACTCTTGAACAAGAGGAAAGGGCAAGAACAGCAGCTCTCGAGGACAGAAAAATGGCGTTGTTAGAGTATGAAACCAAAAAAAAATTAGAATTAGAAGAAAGAAAACTCAACTTGGAAGAACAAAAAATTAAATTGGAAATGGAAGATAAAAAAATCTTGAAGGCTATAGTTGAAAGGCAGGAGAAGATAATCAACATATTTTTAACAAAAAATGTTCAATTTGAATAAAACTACTTCATAAATGTTTCTCTTGTGATTTCTGTTCTTCGTATAATATACAGTGTCCGGCAGAAATTGTTTTTTTAATAAATTTTGACAAATTTCGATACGTGAAATCGCTTCTGCATCAAAAGAATCTCCAAAAAACGTTGTACAGTGCTGTTCGTCTTTGGCGGGAAATTCCATAAATTTAAAAATTATGTCTCAAAACACTTATTTGAATAAATATTGAAAAATTTTATTGGGAAAAGTTGTTCAGAAGTTTTGGAAAAAATCTGAGTGAAAAAATTAAAATCAAATTTTTGCCATAAAAAAAATTCAATTTGAAAAATTACATTTCTGACAAAGAAACTCATTAGTAGAGCGAACAGTAATATTTTAATTTACATTTTGTAAAGATTCTCAAGCTATTTCTATTTTATTTGGAAAAAATATAAAATAGGTATGTAAATTTGCCATGTGTTCAGCTGCTTCATAAGAGGTCACTGAAATATCTTTATTACATTATAATTCCGATATTGTTTATTATTAATAAAGGACCATATGTCTACACAATTTTAATTTGAATTTTTCATTAGAACGAAAAATAGATTTAATTTTTGACATAACGATAAATCTGTCAATGCACGGCATCAACAATGATAATATCGTAGGTATGTATGATTCCAACAATTTCCCAAAAATATATTTATTTTTTGTTCTAATAAAAAATTCACACACATGGCAAATGGACGCATTTCATATTTTTTCCAAATAAAATAGAAATAGCTTGCAAATCTTCACAAAATTTAATTCAAGATTGCTCTACTAACGAGTTTGTTTGTCAGAAAGGTATTTTTCAAATTTTCAGATAGCTATAAAATGTCTTTCTGAACAACTTTTCCCAAGAAAATTTTTCGATATTTTTTTAAATAAGATTTTTTTGAGACATAATTTTTAAATCTTTGGAATTTCCCGTCAAACACGAAAAGACGAAAGGCACTGTACAACGTCTTTCGGAGTTCCTCTTGATGCAGAAGCGATTGCACGTATCGAAAATTTATTAATAAAATAATTTCCCATATGATGCGTACTTTCTGCCGGACACTGTATATAATTTTGGTAAAAAACGTCTCACATGAGTATGTAAAATTAAATGAACTGAATTTAACATTAATTTTTTTTCTGAACCAAACAATGAAAGGTATGTACTTATTTAAGATGGATATAACTTTCTTTAACTCACAAAGTTAAGAAAATTGCATTGAAAACAATTTGAGAAAATTGCATACTGAAAAGCACAAAGTTAGATAATCTATTACTTTTGTGTTTTATTCTACCCATTGAACCTTGCCGGTATCATATACGTTGGATTGTCTTTGAAAAATAGCATATATTTAAAAAATATGAAATAAAACAACAGTGACATTTATTTAAAAAATGTATTAATTAAGATACTGCTCTAAAGTAACTGGTTCAATATTGAAAAAATCTGCAGTTTGATTACCATACAGACAAGTATGGCAGTTTGTTAAAATATTTGCTGTAATATACATTTCTTCAATGTCTTGCAACAATAACTTTTGGTTTTTTTTAAAGTCTAAAAACGCAAATTGACTTATAATTTTTCCAAAACTCCATTCCACTGCCTGTCGTACAACAGACATAGACGTGTTGTAATTTTGCTGTTCTTCATTGAGGCTCCGACCCGGAAATGGGCACAACAAAAGTTCTCTTACTCCATATGCCTGGTCTCCATAAATTATATAGTGTGTACCATTGGGAAACCTTGTATAATTTTCCAATTGCTCATATAAACCAGATTCCCGAAACATACCAGCATCATGGCGTCGACCTGGAAATGCTCCTATAAGGCTGATAGTGAGACCATCTGGAGAAACAACAGATTGATACTTGACACAGTGATGGCGTTTGTGTCCAGAATAGTATTCTTCCTGGTCTACTGAAGGACGGCAGATAGCTCTTGTTGTTCCATCTATAAACCCCCAACAATTTTGAATTGCCGCACCTCTAGTTGCTACAGCCTGAAAACAAAATTTATGTAGTTATATCATAAGTGTCTATTGATTTTCAGTTTTATATATTACTGTCTAATTAATCAAATAAAAAAGAATAGTCACAGAATACTTACATCTGCGTATAATTGCAAACGGTTTTGATTTAACCAGTTTAAATTCCCTATATCTTCTAGGAGGTGGCTGAAATTTCTGTGGATATGCATATTCACAAAACTGCAAATCTCAGAGAGAGCTGGACTTGATCTTTGAAAAATATTTTCTAGGTCACACAAACGATTTGGGTATGCCAACCTTCGAGTAAATATACAAAATCCCTCTATTCCTGCAAATTATAAAACGTTATTATGGTAAGATTTTGGAGGGCTCTGAACCAAACTAAGAACATTTCAGCTTTCAATTACCTGTTGCTATATGTCCTGATCGAGTTCGGATTTCATTTGGAATATGCAGGGCAGCCACTAGTCTGGGTATGTCTTCTTTGGCAAAACGAAAATTTAGTTCAGCTTCCTTCTCTTCATAATTGTTTAAATTAAAGATAGGTCTAACAACTGCGTCCCCATCAATGGGAAATATGTTGTGAAGGATTATTCCTCTTATCACATTGTGATTTACACCTCCAGGATCTCTTCTTCTGATGATATTGTCAATCATTTCTTCCATTATAAATCAAAAAGACGAATTAAGGCAGTTAAAATTAAAAAAAAAATCTAAATTATTATTTAAACTATGAGGCTTCTCATATGTAAGGTTATACAATGTAAATAAAAATATAAAATGTTACGGACATCAGTATCAGTGACATCTGTCATCTGTCACGAGTGTAACGTAAATAACGGAAGAATGGGATAGCTTAAAAACTCAATTTTGAAATACGTTATTAACGTACTGTATTTTCTTTAATAGCGGATAAAGGGATATAACGTATGATGCTCCAGTTGTGGCTTAAAATCTCGCTATTGTTTACGTACACAACATTGTAAAAAAACTGTTTGCACCAATTACAAAAAAAGATCACTTTGTCTTTACTGATCGGAAAGATGATGTCACTCAGTCGTTATATTATATTACGAAAGAACCCAAGAAAAATGAATAAATAAAAGGATCTGGCCTTCTTAGTTGTCTTCTTTCCGGAGCATCCCACTATCCGAATTTTGAAATCCCAGTGGCTACTATAGTCGTTACGAGATCTTGAACGGTTACTTTCTCGAATTTAACCAAAACTCCGGGGCGAGTTTCGCAGCAACAACCAAGCGGGCGGCTTCGATATGATCCTATCTTTCCTCTAACATAGTAGTATCAAAACCCCTCTTTGTAACCCTAGGTAAGACCCTGGAATAAATTCCCAAATGAAAATAACGAGGCGAAAAATAGGCGCTTAACCAGCTCAGTGAAACTAACCTTATTTGTAAGGGTGAAGATCCAAGGAAAATATACACGTAGGCTCGGAAAAGCAAAACATCAATCCCTATTCCAAGCGAAATATCCTTTCGACAGAACTGAAGCTGCTGGATGTAGGAGCACCAAACGAGATAACCAATCAAACAACCCACACAAATCTCCTAAAATGGTGACGGATTCAAATCCGGCTCTCAGGCACCTTATCAATCGCACGTATCGCTTCAAGAACATCGGCAGTACTGTCTCAATTCACATTATTTTTCCCGGTGGTACCAACGACTCGTGGATTTTAACGGTAGCACGACGTGTCGCCTATTTCTAGGTACCATTTACGGAGTGGGCACGATAATCTCAGGGGGCAGTAATTGCCTGTAGCAATTGAAAATGCTACAGTAGTTATTAACAAATCCTGCACAAACACTTTCGACAAGCACTTAATCTAGGTCAATGGCCATTTGACATCGAAATATCTCATTAAAATACAATTACTACTACTATACATTACTTTTAAATATTAAATCTTTCGCCAATGTTCTTTCAACAATATAAATGTACATCATAATTCTTTTAATTAATTTTGCTATTTTCATTAGATACGCTGGACGACATTGAAATAGATGTAGACATTTCCAAAAGAAAACCAAGAGAGGAAAATAAACAAGCCGCTGGAGAAGAAAATGAAATAGATTCAGTCCCCGAGGGACAAACGGAAGCAGGAAATAAAAAAATTACAATATAAATAATAATCGTGAGTTTTATTTTTTAATTACTCTCAATATGTCATTACAGTCTTAAATTGTGATATTAAGATATAATTGTGAAATTAAATTGTGGGAATTGTTCAAAATCAAAAATAACTCTGTACCTACCAACCCTAAAAGCTAAACTGGACCAATCTTAAAAGAGCTAAACAACCACTAGAATTTTAACCTTTTGAAAAACCCTAGATAATTAGGCTTCCATGTGAATTAAAACTTCATCAACTCCGGCTACTTCTTGTAATATTCTTCAACAAACGTGAAACATCTGCTAATTTAGTCTGTTATTAGCGTCCCATACACGAGCGAAATATCTGTCATATTTGATACGTGGCGCGCCAAATTCGTACGGATATCGGTGCGTTAATGGTTAACCACGAGCCAGATACGGCGCGAATAGAATTTCGTACAAATTAAATCTGCAGGTTTCAACTTGCAGGCCAAATCTCGCCGTCAGTGGGTACGCGCGAATGCCGCGAATGATAGTATT
Organism: Chrysolina haemoptera; assembly: GCA_958298965.1. Taxonomy (NCBI): domain Eukaryota; kingdom Metazoa; phylum Arthropoda; class Insecta; order Coleoptera; family Chrysomelidae; genus Chrysolina; species Chrysolina haemoptera. Next base: position 14,034,683 of record OY282593.1, on the reverse strand, counting down.
ATTATAATCATGGCTGAGTGGACACGAGAAATTTTAACCGACTTTATAGAACTTTATAGAAGTCATACTTGTTTATGGCAAATAAAAGCAAAAGAATATACTAACAAAAATCTGAAAAATGAGTTGGTAAGGTATTGCCAGCCCTATTTTCCAAACGTAGATCGTGTTTTTGTGTTTCGGAAGGAGGCAAATAAAGTGAAAGAATCTAAAAGAAGTGGCACCTCTTCTGAAGATGTGTACGTACCCACACTTTGGTTAGTATATTAAGTTTATTCTGCTTTTAAACAAAATTATCTGTGATTATTTTGTTGTTTATAGGTACTACAATTTGCTCTTATTCTCCACAGATCAAGACACTCCACTAGATAGCATTTCAAACATTGCATCCCCCACTACAGAGTCAAATGATACCGAAGAAGAAAATGTTAGTGTTGACGTCGACGAATCTTCAGAAGTGCAAGTGCAAGAAAATATAAACTGTGAAACAGAAAGAAAGAGACAAGAAGTAAGTTCAATTAATATATTACTGAAATAAATGAGTAAGTCATGGGAACAAGTCAAAACATATTTAAGCTCTTCCTTGGAGAATCATGTCATGCTGCCACTCTACTTGTCCAACTCCATTAAAATGTTCCAAATATTTTTGTCGATTATTTATTGCTTCCAATCGAACGCTTTTCGTTGGATTTGGCTGCAGTGGAACAAGGCTGTTGTGTGTGTCTCTTCTCCATTCTCCTTCAAAAAATTTGCGATTATTGAGATCTTCAGTGTCTACTGATGACGGAGTAATATAGGATGGACTGGTCTTTCTTAAAAAATTATGCAGCTACATATTGCTAAAATAACAAATATTGCTTTTTGGGGATCAATACATATTTTTGTATGTAGAATCCTAAACCGAGATGCCATCAAACCGAAAGCGTTCTCAACTACATTTCGACATCTGGAAATGCGGAAATTATAAATACGTCTTTCATTCGTCAAATTTTTCTGAGAAAATGGCTTCAATATGTGTTTATGTAAAGCAAAAGCTTCATCCCCAACAATCACAAAATTTAGATTTTCTTCGTTTTCATCGTTGTTTGGGAATTGGAGTTCGTCCTTCACTAACAAATCATAAAACTTTGTTGAATTTATTACTCCACCATCAGATAATCTTCCTTGCTTTCCTACATCAACGTATATGAATTCGTAGTTGGAATTAACTAATGCCATTAACACAATACTATAAAAGTTTTTATAATTATAATATTGAGCCCCTGATAAAGCCGGACGTTCAATCCGAATATATTTTCCGTCCAGTGCTCCACCGCAATTTATCATCTGCCATCATTTTTGTCCATTCTTGTTTTGTACTCGGAAACTAAAACAAGGAAGAATACAAAAATTAACGCGTCAATCCAGCACTATCCTGTGTATCTTTGATTTTAACAATGTTTTAAAAAGAGGAACAGATTTGTATGCACTGATCTATGCACTAAACTGTATACATTTGTAGGTTTCTCAGACACCATCTACATCTTCCAGTAGACTCCCTTCGCAAAAAAGAAAGGCAAACGACAGTGCAACGGAATTAAAGAAATTCATGAATGTCTGTTCCACCGCTTTATCACAAAAAGATGAGGTTGATGAATTTATGGCGATTGCTATAAATATCGCGGCGAAACTAAAAAAGATGTCATCAGAACAAGCATATTTATCAGTCATTAATTCATCAAATAATAACAAAAGGATTGTTCAATGAGTTAACACGAACAACAGTTATCACGGAGATGTCTGCTGCCATTCCTCCAGATTGTTCACGAACTATCTCTTCTGCTGAAGGCCGTTCTACAGAATTAGGTGAATTTTACACTAATGCGACGAGATTGTTTCAACTATGATTAAAAATTTTATTGTTGAAAAATATGTATATGTACCTTTCTGATATATGTACTTAATAATAATACAGTTAGTATTCGTTTCATATGTATTTCTAAATAAAAGTTTATTTCTTACCGTTATATATTTTTCTTTCAATACGTTATACATTACTTGACAGGTCTCTGGTATGAGTTGCCCTAATGTTTGAGCTGCAATGCATGTAGAAAATTTCAAGTCTTCGTAAGATCTGCCAGTAGCCAGAAATCGAAGAGTGGCAATCAGTCGTTCTTCGGGAGGAATTGCTTCTCGCATTACTGTATTCTGTTTTTGTAAATGTGTTCCGACAGGTTCAATAAAAAGTTAAACGTATTTTCGTCCATTCGTAAATAATTGCGAAAATCATTTGGATCATTTGCTCGCAGCTCTCTCAAAAGTGACATATGGCTAAAATCGTTTCGGTGCGATAACCAATTCTTGACCCACTTTCTTCGCACTCTTTTTTTTAGTAGATATTCTGAAACCGCTATGATACCAGCACAAGCAATAGCTCTGCGTTTCTTACTTTTCAAAAACATTTTAAACACTCACTGATCACTAATCTGCTTCTGCAACGTCCAGATCTTTTAGCTCACCTAAGAGACCACGCGCCAGATCAAATCTGTCTGAAATTTAAGATTTCTCTCCACACACGGACAGATTTGATACCTCGAATCATGTATGGAGATCAGACACGCGTGATTGATATGTTAATTAGTGGACACGCAAGATTTACTTCGTCCGATCCGGTATAACGGTTGTTTTCTACAAACGTTCAATTTCATCATTTTTACCGTGAATCATGGCAGTGTGAACGAGGCACCAACTGAGTTTATAAGTTTCAGAATATGACTTACAATGTTGCTGTTGATTAATCTTTATTTTGCAGCTCGAAGAACGCTGCTGAATGCTCCACCAAGTCTGAATGATGAATTACTTAATAAAATCAGTAAAAAAAAGTTTGTTTATTTGAAAACAACTTATGCTCAACTGTCAAAGTCATGTTTGAATTATTTGAATTGAAGTCTTATTCTTCTCAACATTTTAAAGATAGTTAGTTCTTCTTCTTCTCGTTTTTATTTAGATTCAAAATTATATCAATTAGCCAGTTCCGACAAAGTTTGAGTTCCGTGTTCCGTCCAAACCATGGATGTTATTTGTAATGATCATGCAGAGAGCGATAGTAAATTGAAGCTTTCATGCGTAGGCAAGATGTTGGTTTCATTCTATCTATGAGTTCTGTGATCTTAACATGAGTCAACAGTTAGTAAGCTGTTCTTTGATAGTGTGACAATTGGTAACACTGTTTGTAGAAATTGAGGAGGGGATTAAATTTTGAATTTCCGTTATCTTCCATTTCCTCCATTTCGTCCATTTCTGCGTTTGGTCTCACTTGAAGAACTCGCTGATGATTTAAATTTTTATTTTGAAAATCATCCAATCAGTGTATATTAATAACATTTATAAAGAGTTCGACCAAATTAAATTTCAAGATTTGATTAAATTTCAAGACGATATTAAATTTCAAGATTTGATTAAATTTCAAGACTAGATTTGATTTCAAAAATTGATTTAAATTTAAACATGATTTAAATTTAATTTCAAAAAGCTTAGTTAAAAGCTTATTTCTCGCCATTGAATGAGCGGCGATGTTAGTGGCCGATTGCCAAATTACCACAATATACAATATGGAATAACAACTATAGCTACCTATGATAGCTGACTGGCTGAATTACACACTCGATCAGGTGTCCAGAACCAGGTGGGGAATTCAGGAGTGTTCCAGAGCTGCTGTTACTATTTGAATCAAGGAGCCCGAAGAGCTTGAAATATTAACAGGAGAAGAGTTTGGTTGATTCTTTCTTATAACTGATGATTGGTCAAGGAAATATGTAAGGTTTAAATGCATTTAGCCCAATATTCCAAGTAAGTTGGTAGGACCATTTGAATAACATACAATAGTCTAAAGAACCAAATTTCTTCCCTTCAGCCTGATTCGATCATTACTACTAGATTTTTCTAGATCTCATTAAGCCCTGAACTCAGTTTGACAAACTTTCAATTCATTAAATACTATTTTTATGCAACCTGATTACTCTCATCATTGTTTATTGATTGTCTCAAGATCGTCAAGCCCTGAATTTGGCTTAACATTTATTTGATTAAATACTATTTTTTTAATAATTGTTTTACTTGTATGTCTGGAGTGTTTTCTCTTTCAGTGTGATAAAGACTTTCTACAGAGACTGGCTTTGAGAATGAAATACTATTTCAGAATTCCTGTAGATGGCGTCCAAATAACAACTTTCAATTAGCTATTTTATTCTCACTGCCATAAATTGGATTTCTAAGAATATCTTTGGGTTAATTCACCAACAAACGTACCACGACCTTTGCTTCCGCAATAAGAGTTAGCCCTCCGCATTGTTTATATGAGGTTTAGGTGAAAAACCCCTTAAAAAGGGAACAAAACCTTATACCGGATCTGTCGAATCGCCTGTGTATGGGGCGCTATTCTATCCTAATGACACCTTAAAGCTTCATATCCCTGAAATATATACTTTAATTTTGTTATAAATTACAACCAACCAGAGTCTTACCTAATCAATTCAATAATTTCCACACCTTCATGAACCTTTCAATTCACAAAATATAGTTATGAAACTTATTCATTCACAACACGCATGGAAAGATTCTCCCAGATGGAAATTATATTGTCTAATTTTCAAAACTATGCATACTTCCTATAACTATCCTTTATCCATCATCCATTAATGAAGTCTGACCAGTGTTGCCAGGCATGCAGATACAACTCAAAATGTACTAGAAAAATACCGAAAAAAGTACTAGGTTTTCGAAAAAGGTACTAGTTTAGATTTTCATTCAAAATTCCGTTGAGTAAGGAAACAGCGTAAATAAACAACAATAAGAGAATTGAATGAGTAACAGTCTCAGAGGAATAAAAGATTTTGAGATGCCATACAGATACCTACACAAATACCTATTTTGAAATGAACATGAATTATCCTTTTCTATACAATTTGTTGGCGAGGGGGTGACGGGTGGTGAAATGTTATGGGTAGTTTGTTTACATTTTGAGTAGGAATAAGGACCATAATACAAAATAAGGATGACAAATTGATCCTAATGAAATGAGCGAGCATACACGAAACTACCCGAATGAGTATAAACTTAGCATGTAAACGAAGTTATGTCGCCTTCAAGAAGGATGGAAAAGCCCTCTATCCTTTAAATCTCTGAGGTAACAATCCACAGAACTATATCCCAGTATAGTTTTGTGTAACAATCTTTGATCGTAAATAATGCCAAGTTAATATGACAGCTTTCTGTAGTTGAGCTTAGAGCGTTCTGTTTTCTGATTGGTCACGTTATGATAGAGGCCGACATGTTCTCAGTCAGCAGCCAATCTGAAAGTAATACGCTATAAGCATGATCTAACACATCACATAGCGTCATGAGCGACGACCATCTATGAATAATATGTAATATATGCACTCCATAGAACATATACCTAAATACAAAGGTCAAAACTATGTTTGGATGAATGACATGTACTAATAGTTTCGGTAATGTTTGATGTTTGATACTTTTCGAGTCAAAACGTGCAAAACGTGCCAATTTTGCGTTCGGCGTATCGGCGTCTGGCGTATCGGCGTCTGGCGTATCGGCGTCTGGCAATACTGAGTCTAACTCTGAACAGTCACTGTATGGTGTTGGTTAATAGAGACTATAGTTCGCCAGCTAACGGGAACCTTTAATACACTTTGATAGTCACATCAATCGAGCCGGGCTTCAGATTAAATTCTAACGCATTGATGGCCTAAAATTTAAATTTAACACATCCGCGCTCCGCTTTCCACCTAATCTGAAACCAGCCTGAGCCATTGATTTTTTTTACAGTTGTGGAACTTATATAATTTAATCTTCAAAAATACAAATATGTGAAAATTCATTTTACATGAATGGTTCAACTAAAAATAATACCTCACAAATTCACAATACTAAATGTTATGTAAATTTATGAAGTATTATTTTCACTGGACCCATTCAAGTAAAATGAATTTACACATATTGAATGGCGAAACTGTAGAACAGATGACTTCTTTAGAACAAATTCCTACCGCAAAAAATCAATAAAAATGCCTTCCTCTTTTCACCAGCCCAATTTCTACAATGGCATTCAACCGTTTTATATTTATTTTTTTATTAAAAACGGATGTTTTTACCAAAAATTATTCTACTTTCTCATAACCTACAATTTAATTCACTTGAAATTCCGTACCAAATCCATTATTGCCAAATCACCATAAGATGGTAAATTATATGAATGGTGTTATAAAAAAGTGAAATTTTTTAATAAAAAAATGACATTTTTAATCCAACAAAAGATGTAAAACTGGTAAACGTTTGGTATCACCCCATTCGAAAGGAGTGTAGCTCAGTGCAGTTCACACAAAGGAATGTGTCAAATATGTGCAAACGAATACTGAAAATTGAGTGTAAATTACACCAAGAATGTGAAAGTGCTACACCTCAATCCAAAAAAAGAACTTTATTTATTATACACACTACACATGTACCAAAAAAAAATATCTTCAAAATTCACATTTCTCTTATTTGTTACAGAAAGTGAAAGGGAAGAGAATATGAGGGAGATAAGGTGGAGAGGAAGAGGGCGAGGAAGAGGGCGGCGAGGAAGAGGGCGAATTTGGAGAGCGAAGAAAGAAAATAAAAAAATTGTTAATTTAAAAAAATTGGTGGTGCTCCAAAATATTGTTAATACCATTTCTCAAATCAAATGAAGATGGAGCACCTCCAATTTTTAAAATTTAACCTGATTAAATTGTTTCAAAAATAATTTTATGATTTTTTTTTGACACACAACCTACAGTTTTTCATTCTTGGAAAATTATTTTAAATGTTAAAATTAAAATTGAAATATTATCTGTATTCCACACACGTATTGATCGTAATATTTACATTATTGGTGTCCAATTATAGTTTCAAACGGACTCAATGATGAAGACAAACACGCACTGATCGTAGTATTCACATTATTGGTGTCCAATTATAGTTTTAAACGGATTTAATGATGGAGACAGACACGCATTGATTGTAGTATTCACATTATTGGTGTCCAATTATAGTTTCAAACTGACTCAATGATAAACACAGACCGCATTGATCGTAGTATTCACATTATTGGTGTCCAATTATAGTTTTAAACGGATTTAATGATGGAGACAGACACGCATAGATCGTAGTATTCACATTATTGGTGTCCAATTATAGTTTCAAACGGACTCAATGATGAAGACAGACACGCACTGATCGTAGTATTCACATTATTGGTGTCCAATTATAGTTTCAAACGGACTCAATGATGAAGATAGACACGCACTGATCGTAGTATTCACATTATTGGTGTCCAATTATAGTTTTAAACGGATTCAATGATGGAGACAGGCACGCATTGATCGTGGTATTCACATTATTGGTGTCCAATTATAGTTTCAAACGGATTCAGTAATAAAGACAGACACGCATTGATCGTATTATTCACATTATTGGTGTCCAATTATAGTTTTAAACGGATTTGATGATGGGGACAGACACGCATTGATCATAGTATTCACATTATTGGTGTCCAATTATAGTTTCAAACTGACTCAATGATAAAGACAGACCGCATTGATCGTAGTATTCACATTATTGGTGTCCAATTATAGTTTTAAACGAATTTAATGATGGAGACAGACACGCATTGATCGTAGTATTCACATTATTGGTGTTCGATTATAGTTTCAAACGGACTCAATGATGAAGACAGACACGCATTTATCGTAGTATTCACATTATTGGTTTCCAATTATAGTTTCAAACGGATTCATTGATAAAGACAGACACGCATTGATCGTAGTATTCACATTATTGGTGTCCAATTATAATTTTAAACGGATTTGATGATGGGGACAGACACGCATTGATCATAGTATTCACATTATTGGTGTCCAATTATAGTTTCAAACTGACTCAATGATAAAGACAGACCGCATTGATCGTAGTATTCACATTATTGGTGTCCAATTATAGTTTTAAACGGATTTAATGATGGACACAGACACGCATTGATCGTAGTATTCACATTATTGGTGTTCAATTATAGTTTCAAACGGACTCAATGATGAAGACAAACACGTATTCATCGTAGTATTCACATTATTGGTTTCCAATTATAGTTTCAAACGGATTCATTGATAAAGACAGACACGCATTGATCGTAGTATTCACATTATTGGTGTTCAATTATAGTTTCAAACGGACTCAATGATGAAGACAAACACGTATTCATCGTAGTATTCACATTATTGGTTTCCAATTATAGTTTCAAACGGATTCATTGATAAAGACAGACACGCATTGATCGTAGTATTCACATTATTGGTGTCCAATTATAGTATCAAACAGATTCAATGATAAAGAGAGACACGCATTGATCGTAGTATTCACATTATTGGTGACCAATTATAGTTTAAACCATTTTCAACAACTTCTAGGGTATATACGTGTACACGGAAAGGATATACGTGTACACGGAAAGGATATCCGTGTACACGGAAAGGATATACGTGTACACGGAAATGATATACGTGTACACGGAAAGGATATACGTGTACACGGAAAGGATATACGTGTACACGGGGGGCTGGGGTCGTCGCGCAAAGCGCGATAGTTAAGCCGCCGGCAGGCCAAGTGTGGGCGCAAGGCGGATGCTAGCGTAGGCGAATCCCGCGCCCAAACTTGTAATTTTATGCGAAGTGTCCAAGATGATGTGAAATTAAAAGACGACTGGCGAAAACGTAGCCAGTAGACTGTGCGGCGCAAATCAAAGTAGTCGAGCCATACCTATTGCAAAACTATTTCAACTAGAGATGGGAGAATTTGCTCCGAATCCGATTCGGAATGTAACGAAACACGTAATGTAGATTCATATCGAAATATTATCAATAATCCAATCCAGAAATTGCATTCAACTTGGATGTGCTTCAAACACACCAGGCTAAATAAATATTTCATCTCGAGTATTGGTTTCCGATATTGCATCAGTTAAACCAACAAAACCCTAAATTTTATTACTTTTCGTCGAATTCAACATGTGGTCACAAATTGTGAGAAACTTATATTTTCAGTTTGGGTGGTCATTAACTAAGGGTGGTTTCATTAGACGGGGACAAGTGAATAAATTGTGAACATATTGAGGGAAAAGAGTAGAAAAAAATCGACTGAGTTTTCCTCCATTAAATTGAGTGTGGCTTTTCCAAAAGATGGTTACAAAGGATCATAGATGATAATAAAATATAAAAAAATTCAATTGTTAGATAGTTAAGTGTTTTTCGAGTAGGAAAGGTGAGTTTTTCGGTGTGATTTTCTCACAAGATTTTCCATTGGACGCAACCTCAACCACACGTCGTGTAGTATATCAAATACGACAGGTTATAAGGGATAACGAAAAATCAAAATAAGGTATAAAATATTAGAAACTGTTCCTCGCCTATTATGTAATATATTCGATGGCATTTAAGCTTATAGTTCCTGAATTATGCAAAGTTGCGAGAGGAGTATATCCAACTTCAGGGAGGTCAACTCATTCCTATTGGCTGTGGTGTATCAGGGGTTTAAGAACAGTAGGGGAACAGTGGTTTTAAATTGGGAAAAACCCAGAATAGAGTCAGTTTTTCGTTTCGATTTGTTGCATATGTTTGAATCGCGAGTGTGAGTGAAATCTTTGGTTAAAATTTATTCCTTATTATTTCCACCAGTTCAACTTTTTCCAATTTAAGGGTTTCAACTTTTAGTTTTATTTTTTTTCATTCAATTAAAAATTTTAATTTTCAGTATTTATAAACATTCAGCATTAGCAAGGAAAAATCTTTCTTCCTTTCTATACATTTTTGGGAATCAACTAGGAAATTGAGTTAGGTCAGTTTTTCTTTGTGATAAATACTTTGCGATTTTCCTGGATTCTTACTGATATACTCCTCATTCTTAACACATTGTTAACAAGATTCATTAGAAGTTTCGTAGGGATCGTTATCCTTGAATTAGTCCCCAAATTTTAACGATATTACCATAATCAATCATAGAACTTTCTTATTGAATAAATTAGTCAAAGCGTTAACTCCGTTTAATTTGAATTCCCTTCCTCATTGAGAAGTATATTATTATATTATATTAGTTTATTTATCGATAAAATTTAGAGTCTTAAACTATTCAACATTCTAGTCGTATCCCAGGCCGCTGGAGGTGGGCTTACTGCCTTTCTAACCATCAAGGAGGCAATCAAGAGCTTCCCTGGATTTGACTGGGCTTTTGTGTCGTTATGTTTTCCAGTAGAGAAGGAGAAGTTTGGGGTTGCCTTGGCTCTTGTAGGGGACAACGAGTACTACGGTTACAAAAAGGACCTAGGAGACGCCAAGTCCACTAACTTCAAGAGCTTGGCGTGGGTAAGCAAGGAGCTCCTGATCAAAACAGGGGGTAAAGCAACGCTGGCTCAGTACATGGGATGGGTGAACAGAGTCGCGCACCAAGATGCACTTACCACCAAGATTTATGAATTTGTCACCTCTCTCAGTGCTGACATAACGGACGAGATGGTTAATGAGAGAGAAGAAACCCCAGCATTCATCGCAGTGTACAATGCGGCGAGAGTTTAGTGTATATGTCCACGGCATTGCCCTCAAGCACTTAATGGTTACATCTGAGGCAACAAAGCGACCTGGCTTATGACGCCATTTAAAAACCCATGACTAACCGTCACTAATCTAGTTATATTCATTAAAAAAAAAAACAAAATTTCAATCATTTTGAAGCATTTTGACAGTTGAATTACAGTATTTTTACATTTTACCTCGATTTTTTACATTTTAATATTTACCATTTGCTTTTTTCTTCGTTGATATTCAGTTTTACTATTCAGAAATTATATAAAAATCATTTTTACAAAAACTTTCGTTAAGTGTCAATTTCAACCTCAAAGAAGAAAGTTATGATTGAAGAACAATATTCAGAAGATGCAATACCTCACCTGGAATTCATTTGTGATACATGTAAAAGAAGTTTTAATACCAAAAGAGGTTTGAATATCCACAAAAAGAAAATGCACCTCTCCTATAGTACATGCTCTCTTTCACTGACATCTGAAGAATCCAAGGATTTGAAAGGAACTTCCTCAACCGACAAAGTATCATCCTCTTGTCTCCTGAATAAACGTTTGGCCCATCTCAAAGCTACTATCTTCATTGCCAAAAGGATATCAAAATCGGCTATAATGAGTGCTGCTGAAGCTTTAAGTAGATCAATTGACAATTGTATCTTGTCAACTCTATAGAAGCATGGGAAAATCTGTTATGTTTCGCATACAAGTCCTTCTGTCTTCCATCAACCAATTAAAATCGTAAAGAATCTCTAACAACAATCATGAAGAGAAACATCCAAAGCCCGTTTGTGTTTGAAGGTACCACACGCCATGCTAATCCTTCAACGCCAAAATATAATCTTCCTAAACGTATCGTCAATAAAGTTTCTGATGGTGATCTCACTGCTGCTATCCGTATATTGACGTCTAGTGACACAATCGCCACTTTTGACGATTCTACCCTATCGGAGCTCCTATCAAAACATCCAGCTGACATGGATTTTGCATATACAAGTAGTGAAAACTTTAACCCATTGCAAGTAAACGATACTGATGTCTTGAATGCAGTGAAATCATTTCGTACAGGATCTTCTGGAGGCCTGGATTCTTTGAGACCATCCCGTCTTCAAGATTTGCTGTCGAAAAGTTCTGGATCTATGGGCGATAAACTTCTCCGTTCCTTAACTAATCTATGCAATTTTATGCTTAACGGTAAAGTTAATGAAAATGTGATCCCAATCCTATATGGTGCTTCACTGATTGCTTTGAGAAAAAAATGTGGTGGTATCAGACCGATAGCCGTCGGTACAACTTTCAGACGCCTTGTATTCAAATTGGCATGTTCACAAATCAAAGTATTATTGGGTAACTCTTTCCGACCCATACAATTTGGTTTTGGAACTCCTGGTGGATGTGAAGCCGTCGTTCATGCAGCTCGTCGATTTTTAAACCAGCATCCAGATTCTTCTTCTGTATTTCTGAAAATAGATTTTGAAAATGCCTTCAATATGGTTCACAGAAATGTTCTACTAGAAAGAGTAAAAATTACGATACCCTTTTTATTTCCTTACATAAGTCAATGTTATCAGAAGCCAACTTTTTTGAATTTTGGAAACAACGTAATTTCATCTGAAAGAGGCGTTCAACAAGGAGATCCTTTGCGACCAGCACTCTTTTGCTTATGTATTGAGGAAATGACAAGATCCCTTGAAGCTGATTTCAACTGTTGGTATCTAGATGATGGCGCCACAGGTGGCAATACAGATGTAGTCCTAGAAGAGTTCAAAAAAATTGTATCATCTTCCAATGAAGTAGGCCTCAGTCTAAATTTCAAAAAGTGCGAACATTTTCTTATGAACGATCTTTCAGAACACATTTCGAAGAGATTCAACGATTTTGCTCCCGGAATTAAAATAATGGACAGAACCAATTGGACACTCCTTGGTGCACCTCTTACGGTGGATTCTTTGGCAGAATGCCTAAACCAAAAAAGGATTCCCTTATGTTGATGTCTTCGCGCTTGGATACAATTCCTAACCGTATTGGATACTTTCTCCTAAAGAATTGTTTGGCCATACCTAACCTGATGTATACTTTGAGATGTTGTGCAACAGCACCCGACATTTGATTGACCACATTTTACCTAATCACTTCTCTAACATACCAGATGCATCCTACATAGAATGCGAATCTATATGGCTCTCGAAAACAGGATCCGATGCACCTAGCTGTAAATTCTCACAGAAATCTTGGGATCTTCCTCTTATTGAATTGTCATCCACAAAACTCTTTGAGTCAGCTGCTAACTCTCAATTTGATATGGCTCGCCTCAAAGCAGTTTATACAAAGGAATCTGGTGCTTGGCTTAACGCCCTTCCTGTTGCTTCCCTTGGCACTTTATTGGATAATGATTTCTTTAGGATTTCGGTAGGTCTTCGTTTAGGATGTTCAATTTGTGTAAGCCATACTTGCAGATGTGGATCCATCGTCAACGAGAAAGGTGTTCATGGTTTGTGTTGTAAATTCAGTTCTGGACGTTTCTCACGACACTCCTCTGTTAACGACCTAATCAAACGTGCTTTATCAACTGCTGACATTCCTTCTGTTTTGGAACCTTTAGGAGTTTTTCGTGATGACGGTAAACGTCCAGACGGGATGTCTCTCATCCCTTGGAGTCATGGAAAACCTCTAGTATGGGACTTCACCTGTGCTGACACTGTTGCTCCCTCCCATATTTTTTCAACTTCAAGATTTGCTGGTGGTGCTGCAGATTCTGCTGAAAAATTGAAGATAAAAAAATATTCCAGTTTAATTGACCAATATATTTTTTATCCAATAGCCATCGAAACCTATGGCCCCTTTGGTAGTTATGCTTCTTGAATTTTTCAAACTCATTGGTCATAAACTTATAAACAAAACCGATGATCCTAGAGCAAGGACTTTTCTTTTACAAAGAATAAGTATCGCAGTCCAAAGAGGAAACGCCGCATCTGTCATGGGTTCCATCCCATCCTCTCAAATTCTGGATGAAATTTTTATCCGTCCGCAAACATTGAGTTTTCTGAACATATCTGCTATCAGTTCAGCATATCCGCTTCCTACTTGCCCACTTCCTCCGCAAATTATGTCCAGCAACCTTAACTCAGGTTCGATATCACGCCACTATAACAAAGACATGAACTCAATTACAGACTACTCAGTAAAAGGTGTCAGTGGTGAAAGCAGCAGAAAGCCTGTGATACATAGTTCTGCAAAAACAGTAAAGACACTCGGTCTTAATAGGTTGAAAAATATTGGTAACACTTGCTTTATGAACAGTGTTATCCAGTGTTTGTCGAATACTATATGGTTGCTGGAGTATTTGAAGAAGGACGCCTACACAAGGGATATGAAGGATACGAAGGGAGCTTTAATCCAAACTTTTGCGAAAGTGATCAAGGAACTGTGGTCAGAGGATTCGTTGAATCAAGTGGTTGATACAGTTTCTTTGAAAAGTCAAATCCAAAGCTTCGCGCCACGTTTCATCAATTACGCCCAGCAAGATGCTCAGGAGTTTTTACGATACCTGCTGGAAGGACTACATGAAGACGTGAATAGTATAACCGATAAGCCCAAACTCATTTTGACCGAGTTTGTCGAGAGTTTTAGCATCAGTGAAAAAGCCAGAGAGGCATGGTCGAGATACTTGAGTATGGACAACTCCAAGAAAGTCGATAACTTTGTTGGACAGCTGATATCTACATTGAAATGCTCATTTTGTGGCACCGGCCAGTCACATTTTGATAATCCAGTTGAAAAGGGTTTCCCAAACAGACAGACTTCTTGGAAAATTTGATGTCACCATTGATTTTCCACTTGAAGGATTAGATATAAGCAACTTCACAGCAGAAAATGAAGCGCGTTGTCGTTATAACTTATACGCTTTCATAAGCATCCATATTCAGGCATGTGGCACGAGTACAACGATTCTCATGTTTCCCCGATTATTTCAGAATCCATGGTGAGCAGAAGAGCATATGTACTCTTCTATGAGGAGGAAGGCACTTAATCACACTTTTGATTATATTTAGTTTTATTTTATACATTTTATTATTGTTATTTATTTTGAATTATACACTCCCCGGCAAAAAAAACCGGCCACTAAAAACTGGCCCCAATTTCAAAGTTGGCTTCCTCGAGAACGGCTCATTTGATTTTGATGTTTTTTTTTTTAAATTGTAGATTGACTTCTCAGTAACGATACTATGTCAGAAATTTTTATTCAGATTTGAATTTGAGCATATACGGGGTGCAACAATGAGACGAAGTTTATTTCCCGAAATTTGTAACACCCTGTGGAGTGCAACAGCTATAGCAACTGTTGTCAACTGGAATCACATTGAGCCCTGATCTTTTCTGAACGTTTTGTTTTTTTAATCACGACATTATTTCTGTTTTTACTGGAGATACACTTTTTTAAAGCGAACGCCTCGGAAAAAAGGTTCGCAGGCAAAAAGTGTTAAAAATTTCTACGTAAAAATAATCAAGGCGGCATACACGGAAACAGATTTGAGTTTAACATTGATTGACACTGACAGTAACATTAAGAGCTTTTCAACGGTTTTACATAAAATCAAAAAATGCCTTTATCTGTGACCGATGTTGCTCGTATTGTGGCCTTAATTGAGGATGGCCGAAGTCAACGTTATGTGTCCGATACCCTTGGTATACCTCGAACAACAGTCCAGGATGCCTGGAATCAGTATATGGTAACGGGAAATTTCAACAGGCGAGTGGGTTCCGGAAGAAAACGGAAGACAAGTGGAATTGACGACCGCTTTATTGTCCTGAATGCTTTACGAAATCGTAGAACTACAGCTGTTCAGAATCAACATCTTCTACAAACCGTGCGTAGGATTGAAGTCAGTGAGAGCACAATCCGACGAAGACTTAAAGAAAACGACCTGTCTTCAAGGAGGCCTGCCACAGGACCCCAGCTGCTGTACAATTTCAGAACGCGTAAGTTTCAATGGGGGTTCTGTGATGGTGTGGGCGGGAATTTCGAGGGACGCCCGTACAGATTTATTCTTTGTTGAAAACGGCGCCTTAAATGGGCATCGATATATCGAAGATATACTCCAGAACGCTGTTGTTCCCTACTCTCATTTCATCGGCGACGGCTTCGTATTAATGCACGATAATGCGCGACCGCACGTGGCACGAGTTGTTAACGAATATTTGGACGAAGTGGGTATTGCACGAATGGTTTGGCCAGCTTGCAGTCCTGATCTCAATCCAATTGAGCATCTCTGGGACCAACTTCAAAGACGCATTCGTCGCCGACCTGCTCTACCCGATAGCCTTCATGATCTGCGAATTGCACTTCAGGAAGAATTTGATGCCATTCCACAAGAATTTCTTACAAACCTTATTGATTCGACGCAACATCGACTGAATGCAGTCATTTTGGCGCGGGGAGGCCACACTAGATATTAGCAACTTAGAATTTATGTATTATTTTCAAATCTCCATGTTTTTGTTAGTTTTCTTATTAAACTTACGTTTCGATGTTTATTTGTTGTGTTTTCACAGCTTCGTCCGAGGCGTTCGCTTTAAAACAGTGTATCTCCAGTAAAAACAGAGATAATGTCGTGATTAAAAAAAACAAAATGTTCAGAAAAAGTCAGGGTTCAATGTGATTCCAGTTGACAATAGCTGCTATAGCTGTTGCACTCCACAGGGTGTTACAAATTTCGGGAAATAAACTTCGTCTCATTGTTGCACCCCGTATATGCTCAAATTCAAATCTGAATAAAAATTTCTGAAATAGCATCGTTACTGAGAAGTCAATCTACAATTTAAAAAAAAAAATATCAAAATCAAATGAGCGGTTCTCGAGGAAGCCAACTTTGAAATTGGGGCCAGTTTTTAGTGGCCGGTTTTTTTTGCCGGGGAGTGTAGAAATCATTACGTAATTAATGAGTTGTACAAGTGAACTAGGCAATCCTTAATCACTAGAGACAAATCTTAGAGTCGCACTCATGACGCAATTATCTTTTTCAGAACAGAAATCATTATTTTAAATCAAGTGCAACATCCGACCTGTCCACGGAAGCCGCGAAGACGGCAATTGAGACTGTAAAGTAAGTGCGATTTTTCTTTGCACAATGCTAAGTAGACTTTCTGGGCAACTTCGAACCTCGCTCCATCCAGATTATCCAGTTTCGCTCGGCTGACCATGATAATAAACAAGAATTGAGTATTTTACCCTGAATTACTTAGTGAGTCAATTGGGTTACGGGAAAAATCAAATTTTTGTTATAAAATCATATAAAATATGAGGCAATATCAGTACAGCAGGTAAATACAGGTAACCCACAAAGGAATGAATCCCTATACACATTATTATATTATTTCATAAGTACACACACGTATACAAATATATACATTCATGCACACATACATTATAAATATATAAAACAAATTTGAAAAATAATTTGAACATAACATATAGGTATAAGCGAACAGAGGCAGCATATGTCACATCAATATCAACTATCAGAAAGATCAAGTGTTATTATATTTTTATATTTTTTCATAAGTAATTCATAAGTAATAGGTATTTTCCTATAAATCAAGCTATGAATTTCTTTTATAGGGACAGACTGAAGCCAGAGAGTAATTTTTCTATGAATGGGGAACTCCATATGCCATAGTTTTAGCAGAGCTGATTTGCTCTCCCACTTCAACTTTATATAGCCTATTTCGAAGGTAGCTCTCCATTAGATCGTACGCAATTCCACGAAACCCAATTTTTTCAAGTACTATCAATGCTTTTGCTGTCAATAAATATGCATAAGGAAGGTCTACTTTGGTCTAATCTCTCATATATTTGTGTTGTTACGCATGTAATTGCATTCTCTGTTGACTTACCCTGCCTAAAGCCATATTGTTTTTCCGAAATTATTTTATTTTTGTCAAGAAAGCTGTTTATTCTCTTTTTGATAATCTTTTCGAATACTTTTGCTGTTACTTATAAGTGATATAGGTCTGTAATTAATAATTTTTTCTTTACTTCCGCTTTTATAAATAGGTTTCATTATAGCACTTTTGGAAGCTGTTGGAAATTTACAATATATTGCAATATATAACTGCCAATAGCTTTCAAAGTTTCCGATCTCAGTCCATCCGGACCAGGCACTTTTTGATTTTTATGTTTTAATGATCTCTCCAACCTCAGCTCAGATAGGTATATTGAGTTTTCCATATAAGTATGTGGGAAACTGAAGGTGGGGTCATGTTAACAATCTTCGGCAAGTTTTTTCCTATAGAAGTATGGTGATCTAAGAATGCTTCTGCCATCTCTGAAGGATCTTCAATAATTTGCTCTGAATTTGATTTAATTTGTTTGATTTGTTGTTCTTTCGATTTATTACGATTTGTTATGCTTTTCATGCATTTCCATAACCGGTTAGGACAATTTCTGTTCCCGAAAAGTTTTTTTTTTTTGTAAAAATCAGTTTTACATTTCTCAACTAATTCTTCCAATTTATTTTTATATGTTTTGAATTCTCTCCTAAAATTTTCATTACCCAGATCTTTTTGTAGTTTTTTGTACATTTAAGTTTTAGTATTTATAGACTTTACCATCGCGTTAGTTATCCATTCGCTTCTTTTGATTTATTTTCTACTCACTCGTGTTCTAATAGTACACTCAGATATTATTTTTTGTATCCATGAATTTTTCCGTACCAACATCTAAATATATTTCATTATAAACGTGCTTCCAAGTTTCGTTTCTCAAAGCTTGAACTAATTTAAGTTCATATAATATGAATCTGAAGTTTTTTCATTATCTGGGTTATTAACTATTTCGTATGTTTTGTCAAATACATAAAAACATCTTGAAATAATTAAATTCCATTTAGGCAAATGCCTAGTTTGAAGATCCATGAACATCAACTCCAATATTCAAGAATTAAAACACTCAGTATTCACAATTCCATAATTTAATCATTCAAGTTCATAGACATGTAAATCGATACAATTACAGGATATGGAAATATAAATCAGCTCATAATTTACAAACTTGCAAGGAAATATGCAATAAGCATTTTGTCTCGGTACGGTGACCGAACAGAAATGCAACCCAAGCATAATATTCTATATAAATATTGGTAAAGGTCAGGATGCATGGCATTCACAATTCAGATTAGCAGTCATTATTGCATTAGTATTGATATATGATAGATCACTCTAAAAATTATCAGTTACCAGAGAAGTAGTATAAAAAATGCAGTACATCTCCCCATCTGTGGCCCTGCTGGTTAGCAGTTTATTGTAAGTTTGGTTACATTTATTTTCATCTTTTTATTTGTCTCAATCATTCAAAAATGTCAATTTATTAATTCTCCTGCTTTAGGCAGCCTTGTTCATTTCTTGTGTTGTTTATTTTAATAAGTATTTATAATTTTACAAAATCAGTTCTTTCATTATTTGGATGAATGTGAGTTGGGTGAATACAGCTTAAAAAACCCTCTCGTATAAAGCCAAGCGAGTATTGAGTTGCGACACGTGGTGGAGGCTTGCCGGTCTCTTTTCCTTTATTCAAAATAAATAATTTGAAAGCTGTTTTATTCATCCAGCCACCATCATTTTCGAACGATGAAAGAATTCCATTTAACTTTCCTAAAAAGATTCAAAGTAGTTTATTCTCTATCTTAATTTAATCTTGAATCAATTAATTTATTTACTTACTTCTTAAATAGTTCATTTTTTCATTATTATTTATGTCTTCACAAACTACAGAGCATGAGATAAAGTTTTTGTTCATTCAGGGCATATTTTGATGATTTTATACAGAGCTTTATTACAATGGTTTATCCTCAAGTCCACATTTACTCAGTCATTTTTTTTTCTTTTTAGTTGATTCTTTAATTGTGAGTGATACACTTTCTAATAACTGTTCATCAGCTTGGAAATGTATTATTGAGGTTGATTAATCGTAAAGAATATCTGTTCATTCAGCTCCTTATGATTACCAATCACACAATTTAAGAATTTTTCATTTCCTGCATGTAACTTTCTGAAATATGAGCGGTACATCTTCCCATAACTGTTCACCAGCTTGGAACTGTATTGTTAAGATTGGCTAAACGTAAAGAATATCTGTTCATCCAGCTCATTACGATTACCAATTAAATTATTTTTGAATTTTACTCCCATTTGTCTGACTTCCTGGACTATAAGTGATACACCTACCAATATCTGTTTCATCAGTTTGGGAAAGTGTTTCATAGACTGCCTAATTATAGCGAATATCTGTTTCATCAGCTCGTTTTAATTGGCTGTCATATATTATCAGTCAGTTGGATTCCTGTTATTTTCCTTTTTTCTTTTATCACTTTGGGTATATTTTTTAATGGCTCGAAGAAATCCTAGTCGTCGTCAACGTCAGTTTATTAAAGAATTAAAGACAAAACTGGCACTAGAACAAGCCGTGAAAGAACAAAACCTAATAGTGAGCATCAGCCTAGCACGTTTAGTAGACATTCGTGAAGCCAGCCCCGAAATATTTTTCACCCCTGTACAGTCCCTAAAATGTCCATTAATAAAACTGACTAGTGGAGAAAAATTAGAACTCAAATTTAGAAGACTATTTGGTGATGACTGAGTGATGATATATATATACATATTTCTATGCCTTTTTATTAAACGTTTATTTAATCCTTTATATACATACAGTGTAACGAAGCATATTTTTGAGGCTCCGTTACTAGAGCATTTGCGGCTATAGCCAGTCTATTTTTATAATGATTAGCACAATCTGTTCACCTCGTATCCGTTAGACCTGTTATGTTGATTATTAAATGCCGATCCAGTCAAGTAAAGTATGCATTACGCATTGAGTACGTACCTTTGTGTTCGATCACCGATTGGTGCAACCTATCCAAAGGGTAGGTAGCCCTAGACTAAATACACCCTGTATAGTTGGCTTGACACATAACCATCCGATTATCAAAGGGTTTGCCACTTCAGTTCATTGCATAAGGTGCTGGAGATACGTTTCTTCGTGTCAGGGGCTAACTAGTTCTACCTAAACTATGGAGGCTGCCCTCTACCCCCATCTATAACCTAACAACCTCTGCTTGACAATAAGCAATAGTACTTCTTGATTAATACACGGCTGTACCGATTTACTTGACTAAAAAAGGGTTACAAGAGATAATAATGAAAATGCTTCGTTCCTTCTTCAAAAAACTTACTTACAGGTAAAATCATGTAAATCTGTCTGACTAGAAGTGTGCAGGGATAATATATTGTTAAATACATTTTGTACCTAGCTTCTAATTACTTAGCTGAGGGTGAAAACCACCCCCTAACTTCATCTGCATTGTTAGGGCATTTAGACACATGTTTCATCAGTTTTAAAACATCAGTGAGTATCTCCTATTTTTGCGGAATTCAAATCCGTTGGAAAACTTAAGTATTTTCCAGTAATAAAGAAAATCCTCCGAAATTTCGCTGAAAAAAACCTGGCCTTGAGAGAGATCCTAGAAAAACAAAGATTCATGCTATCTTCAAATTCCGATTTTTGCAAGTATGGAAAGTATTTCAAAGAGACAATACAACAACTTACGCAACTTGTAAAATATGCAGTGTGCGATATAAAAGGAGTGGAAACACATCCAATTTACTGGACCATATCAAAAGGAAGCAACAAATACAACTGTTGAAGATGAACCTGTTGATGAAAATAATACTGATTTAGATAGAAGTAATAATCCTCTAGTTCAACCTCCAGAAAAAAAAGAAATACCCTACCAACCATGCTCAGGAGGCAACAGCCGTGGGAGGAGAACATGGAGAGGAAACAAAAATTAGACCAGCTTTTTATAAACATGATAACCGAAGATATGGAACCCCTCAGATTTGGAGAACATTCAGGTTTGAGAAAATTCGTCGAAGGCCTAGAATGCAGGTATACGATACCATCCACAACATACGTAAAGGAGAAACTGCTACCTAAAGAGTACCAACGGGTAAAAGACTTGCTCTTTGAAGAGTTAAAGCACGTTTCTCATTGTTCCATCACCACTGATATGTGGACGTCAATGGCTAACGAAGGGCTCTTAGCTATATCATGTCATTATGTAGGAAGTGCCAATGATAAGCTGAAATCCGTTGTATTGGAAACTGTTAAAATTGAACAGAACCATACTGGAGAAGTGCTCAGTAAAGTAGGTATTTCAAACAATGTCCTTCTGATTTTGATGAATATGTTTTTTATAGGTAATAGACAATATTCTCAATGCATGGGGAATACGAAATAAAGTATCAGCGGTGGTAACTGATAATGGTTCGAATATGCTGAATGCTGTGAGTCGATTGAAAATAAGACATGTTCCTTGTTTTGGGCATACTCTGAATCTATTGGTGACAGACACTTATAAGATAGCATGTTTTGATAACTTGATCAAGAAATGTAAAAGCATTGCAACTTTTTTTCGCAGTAGCACTTTAGCCGCTGATAAGCTACGGTTTTATCAAAAGCAAAATAATAAGAAGCTATTGAAACAATTCAAGAAGTTAGTACAAGATGGAACAGTACTTTCTTCATGATAAGGAGGATAGTGGAAATCAGAACAGAATTAGCACTTGCCATTAATGTGTGTGAGAAAGCCCCAACAAATTTATCTGCCGAGGAATATAATATCTTGGAAGATTTCATTTGCATCCTCGAACCATTCGAAATTGCTACAAATGAGATCAGTGGTGACCAGTATATAACCATATCACTGATAATACCCCTTATAAGAGGTATTATGGAAAAATTGATGGGGCTAACTAGTTTGAAAACCGAAGAAGGGCTATTGGTACTGAATAGTATCAAAGAATTTATGAACCTGAGATTGAAACCTTATGAAAGTAGAACTCCTTGTATATTAGGGGCTATGCTTGATCCTCGAATTAAAAAAGCTGCTTTTAGATCAGTTGAAGACCAAAAAAAAGCTTCGCAAGTTTTAATAAAGGAGCT
This sequence comes from Chrysolina haemoptera, assembly GCA_958298965.1. NCBI lineage: Eukaryota > Metazoa > Arthropoda > Insecta > Coleoptera > Chrysomelidae > Chrysolina > Chrysolina haemoptera. Next base: position 14,012,052 of record OY282593.1, on the reverse strand, counting down.
TACAGTTGAATTAAATTCAGAAGCTAGACAAAATGTCACAAAACCTTCAACAAGAGTAGAAATAAGTGACACTAATGAAGGAAAATCAAAAACGAATTCCCTTCTAGATTTCCTTAGGGTGCCAATAATACATACTCCTGTATCTGATGCCATTGTGGATGTTCGCCAATATATAGAAAAACCCAATATAGCTTGGTCTGAGAATTCATTCACTTATTGGAGAGTTTTCAATAAAGACAATCATTTGTGGAAACTGGCAATCAAATACCTTTGTATTCCAGCTACTTCATGTCCGTCAGAACGTCTATTTTCGAAAGCGGGACAGATAATGGTAGAAAGACGAAGTAGAATGAAAGCCACCACCTTAGATAAATTGTTATTCCTGCAACAGAATAGCTCCCAATTACAGTGATTCTTGCAATAACTTGCCAATTGTTCCTTTTTATTTGTAATTTTTCAGAGTTGTATTTAATTTGTTAGTTTTTTATTAAAGTTTCATTTTTGTTATTTATTCCCCGATCATAAATTCCAATCACTTCAGCCCTATGGCCTCTTCCAGACAGACTCCTCTTGTACCCGTCCTAAGAAATTTTATCACCGAGATCGTATTGAGGTTAAGTTTTCTAACCTAAAAAACAATCGATAGCGACTATCGATATATCGATTATTTTTCAAAAAATATCGGATTCTATCGATAGCCGAAACTATCGATGTTTAGTGAACACTAGTGAGTGCCAGTTTAAAATATTCAGTTCACTTAAATCAATTTGACATTCGACAGTCTCGAGAGAAAGCCGTTCCTAAATTTACGGTACCGTAACTTTGCTAAATACTGTTTTGGCATTTATGTGACATTTCATGTGGTTTTCGTGTTAAGTCTAGAATCAGTTCCATTTTATTAGTGAAAAATTCAAATCTACCGTGTTGGTATACCGTTTCTTGAAATCCAATAACCAAAAATATTTTTCATTTCCTACCGTTTACCGTCGCCGACCAGTTAGTCAGTGTATCGTATGAGTGACAGCCCAGCTTTGCCGCGAACGTCCGAAAATCCGCTAATCCAATCGACTTTTTAGTTCTCTGCTGCGAGAAATACTCGACATATTGTTTTGGGTGTGAGCAGGTCACTGATCTGATTACGAACCATTTTCCTTGGAAAATTTCGTATATCTGTCAGCGACGCAGCTTACCGGGCCGACAATACGTTTAGTTTTCCCGAGAGAGTAACTAACAAGGAGGTAACAGTCCAACTCTTGCCGCGAACGTCCGGAAAATCCGCTAATCCAACCGACTTTTTAGTTCTCTGCTGCGAGAAATACTCGACATATTGTTTTAGGTGTGAGCAGGTCACTGATCTGATTACGAACCATTTTCATTGGGAAATTTCGTATATCTGTCAGCGACGCAGCTTACCGGGCCGACAATACGTTTGGTTTTCCCGAGAGAGAAATTAACAAGGAGGTGACAGTTCGACTTTACCGTGTACGCCCGAAAAACCCGCGAATCAAACCAACTTGGTAGTTCTCTGTTGCGGGGAAATACTCGACGGATTATCTTGGGTGTGAGTAAGCCACTGACCCGATTGCGAACCATTTCCTTGGAAAATTTCGTACATCTGTCAGTGACGAAGCTCACCGGGCCGATAATACGTCTGGTTTGCCCGAGGGAAAACTCAACAAGTGGGAAAAAGAACGATAAGACCTCAACGGAAAGCCATACGTATCCTTCCCATGGGAATGCCTTCCGTACGAGTCCCGCGAAAGTGTCAATCTTAATATAACGACTGTCATTCCTTCCAGACGGCCGGGTTTCACTTGGACGGTACATTCCGGTGCACTTCCAGTAAAAGTAAACCCTAATTACCCCACCAATACACTTACGAACTCCGTCGAACCCGTACAGACCGTCCTTAAAAACCGACTATTTTAATTCTCCGTTTTCTTTGGGTTGGTATCACTGTACGTAGTTTTTCATCCCAGCGACAACACTGTTAATTTGCGTTCTGTGTCTAAATGCCTCTCTAGGCTGTCATCTTGTGACAATTAGGTATAGCATTTGTTTATTTTTTTTGGAACTGTCAGAAATAACATATTTGTTTTGATTCAATAAACATATTATATCATTTATGCAAGGGAACCTGTGGTGTGATCAAAAGTAACTGTGAAATAAACGAGTTATTGTGTGGTTCATTGTTGGCTATTAATTTCCGCAGTTTTCAGATTTCAGGAAGAGTCGTCGTGAGTGGGAATCAAAGCTGTATTTGAATAAAGCAACCGGTATTCAGCTTGACGAGTTGTGTGATTAAAGCCCACATCAACTCGAAGCCCTAAGTTCAGGTCAAGACATCTGACCCCTGGATACCGACCGATCTCCATCTGTTGCTACCCAGGTGAGTGGAGTTCACCACTTTAAAAAATCTGGCGCCCGAGACACCGTACAGGACACACAAGTCTACCGTAGTCTCCGGGGCCATTAGTGAGTGGTCTACCGAGCTAAGTAAACCAGAGGTTATTGATTTGGAGGCTCCGAGAGCACCCCAATTCATAACCCCGAAAAAAAGAGCCTTACAACAGTTATTTAGCGAAATATTTTGAGCTTTTAGCGATTTATGGTATATTATTATTTGGTTAAGGAATTATTAGATAAAGAAATTATACTATATTAAAAAAGAAACTAAGATTATTACATTGAACTGAAGTGAACCCGTAATGACTAAATAGGACTAAAGATATCTAATCAAAATATAATTAATATGGTAATGATCGGGAATGTCAGGACGGAAACCTTTTACTAGAGGAGACAAATTTTTATTAAAAATATCAGAAAATAATTTCAACCCCAGCCACCGAAGTACTGAACTATTTTCTGGCCCTGACGACCATTTAACACATATAACTAATAGAAATACCATTCCCCACGTTCCCCACAAATACCCTTGAGTCCCATAACCGAAATGAACAACCCTATAAGCCCAGACTATACACTAATTGGGGAAGCATGTTATGTTGACACAGAAATAAATTTAGAAAATCAAAAACATGAGAACAACCTTTGGGAAGAAGATCAAGGAAGTGAAAATAACTTTTCGGAAGAAGATCAAGAAAGTGAAAACAATCTTTCAGAAAAAGATCTAGAAAAGCTTGGAATCAAGAACAGCTACTTTGAAATTTTCCACAAAAAATACCTCAAGATAATCGAAGAGGAAACGACAAACAACGAAAGTCACATCCAACCAATACCAGGCGAACCCTCAGTATCAACCCAAAATCAACAGCCGATTTCGACAAAAATGGCCAATGTTACCATAACAGATGCATTTAATGCAGAAAAGAAAGCAGCCACCCCAACCTGCATTTCTCCACAGACCTTCAATCCAAGCAAGGGGAATGCCAACTCATTTATAAATTGTTACGAACGCACTGCAATAGCAAATGGTTGGGATGACAAATTGAAAATTTACTACTTTGGGACATTTTTGGAAGGTGCAGCAAACATCTGGTATAAAATATACAGTGAAGACCAAACAAATGCTGAAAAAACCTGGAAACAGATCTGCGAGGATTTTACAAGGGAATTCGGGGATAAAGACATAAAAAGAAGTTTAGAAGTTCGACTACTCCAAAGAAAACAAGAAGAAAATGAGCCTGTCAAGTCCTACTTCTATGATTTGAAGAATTTGTTCTATGAATTTGACCCCTCCCTGGATGCCGAGAACTTCCGCAAGTTTTTTGAAAATGGAATCAGACCCGAAGTGTATGCAGCATATCGGCTAATAAGACCAGACACCATGGATATGGATAGTTTTAAGACCATCATCAATAAATTAGATGATATAATTTCAAAATCCTCCATCAGCTCGATCCCTCTGGCAACACCATCCCACAGACCTACCACCACAATGCCAAATCAATATTCATTCCAACGGCCCCAAAGAAATCAATTTGGTGGTGAATTTCAACAAAACAACCAGTTTCGCCCAAGACATAACAACGCCAACCAGCCACAATTAAACTTTCAGCGAAATCAGTTTTACCAAGGGAACCAAAGACAAAATCATTATCATCAGCCTCATCCTACCTATAACACCAATCATCAATACAACCAATATTCAGGTCCAAGATACAATCATCCCCAACAAAATTCCAGGAGTTTTCAACAAAACCCAAGATTTTCCTATGAAAATAATACTTATCAAAATGGACCAAGAAACATCCAAAACAACAGAACTTATTACTCGAATCAAAATACATCCCACGTTCCCAATACGAGAACAACTGATGGCAGGCCTAAGTGCTATAACTGTGGCAGAATTGGACATTTTTCTTCAGGTTGTCGGGATAGACAGCTCCCAAACGGCAACGGACGCCACAATTGAAGCCCGGTGCTGTCCTATCTACAAATGGGGTTCCCAACTCTAAACAATACAACATACTGACAATAGACGGAAATGTAAACAACCAAAATGTAAAAATAATATTAGATACAGGGTCTGAACAAAATATAATAAGCAGGGACTTGGTTAACTCTTACATACCAAACAATAGTAACAAATATCTCTTAGCAGTAGGGGGTAGAAGGATTCCAACATTAGGCAAGACAAAAATATCAATAACAATTGAAAACTTGAGCACAACTTGTGACTCTATTATTATAGATAAGTTACCACATCTTCTGATACTAGGAATGGAATTCTTAAGGAAACATAAAGCCATAATAAATTTTCATAATAATTCGGTGACATTCAGCAATAAACACAGCAACGCTGTTATAAATTTACAAGAAAATAATACAGCAGAAAGCTCAGCAATAACAAATACGATTTACAATTCAGGATACTACTTCTCGTACAAGAACTTATATCAGGATGAATGTAAAAATAATGTGAAGAAGAGCCTTAAAATGATAAATACTTCATCACAGGAAAATAGAAAATACATGGATAACAAAAAAATCATGAGTGAAACTCTCATCAACATCAATCTCCAAAATAATCCACAGTCTGACAAAAACCCAGCTAGTTATTTGTATATAGAGCAGGAAAAATTCAAAGAAGTAGAATATGAAGAACTTCCCATATTAGCACCCCCAGAGGAATTCGGAGATGATATTACAATGGAACAAGAGCAGAAATCCAGATCACCCCTAAATCTTGAAAATGATGCACAGGATGATTATCAAGAAAATGAAGAATCAGAAAGAATAATAAAGGTTACCCTCACCAAGGATTCTGTTTTACTACCAGGCAGAGATTATTATTTAACAGTCGAAACTAAATATAGCCCAACAGCCCAACATAGCTTCAAAATAAATGAAGAGTTTTTCTTAAAAAATGGACTCATTTGTATCGAACACCCAGATTTTTCAAATCAGCCCTCAATTCTTGTGCGTTGCATAAAATATCACCAGATCAAACTTTTTCAAGGAACCACAGTAGGAAGCATCTCAAGTCAAAATGAAACATCAAACACAGCCCTGGTACTCTATACATCAGAATGTGATGAACAGGTAACCATCGAAGATCACAATTGAGACCATTTAGAGGAAGGCAAGTTCAAAACTCAGCTTACAGAACTGCTAGAAGAATACCAGGATGTATTCTCTAAAGCCACTAGGCACATGGGTCTCACTGACATCACCGAACATTGCATAGACGTAGGGGATGCAACGCCAATAAAATGCCGTCCTTACAGGGTATCCCAAAAAGAAAGAGAAATAATAGAGGAGCAAATTTCTGAAATGCTGAAATATAATATAATACGACCGTGCCATTCTCCTAGGGCAAGTCCTGTAGTATTAGTTCAAAAAAAGGATGGTTCAATACGTTTTTGTGTAGACTATAGAAAAGTAAACAGTGTAACAAAAAAAACCACCTACCCGATTCCCAACATGGATGATATCCTGACATACCTTGGAGGGGCAAAATATTTTTCTACGCTGGACATGTTTAGCGGTTACTGGCAAGTAAAAATCGAAGAAAACTCTAAACAATACACTGCATTCACTACACAAGGACACGGCACTTATGAATTTAATGTTTTAAGTTTTGGTTTATGTAAAGCTCCAGGAACTTTCCAACAGCTTGCAGATAGAGTATTTGAAGGGATGAAATGGAGGGATGTCCTCATCTACCTCGATGACATAATAATCTTCTCGGATACACTGGAAGCTCACCTGAAAAAATTAAAAAATGTTTTTGATCGACTAAGAGATGAAGGGTTGACATTGAAACCGAGCAAATGTGTATACATAAAAAATAATGTAAAAGTCCTAGGGCATATTGTTAGTGACAAAGGAATTTCACCTGACCAGAGCATCCTTCTTTCGATAAAAGAATTTCCTCAACCAAAAAGTATCAAGCAAGTACAGAGTTTTATTGGTCTATGTAACTTCTATAGAAAATTTATCAAGGATTTTGCAACAATAGCTCGACCTATACATGTTGTAACAAAAAAGAGTTTAAAATTCAAATGGGGTGAAGAACAACAGAATGCTTTCGAAGTACTAAAAACTAAACTCATAACTGCCCCAGTTTTACAGTATTTTAACCCCAACAAGGAATGTGAGTTACGGGTTGATGCAAGTACTGTAGGAATTGGAGCTATCTTGTTACAAGAAGGCGCAGACAAACAACATCACCCGATAGCTTACATAAGTAGAAGTCTGACGAAAAGTGAAGCAAACTATACCATAACCGAATTAGAGGGACTTGCTGCAATATGGTCTTTATCTTATCTGCGTCATTTGATATATGGTAGACCAGTGAAAATTGTAACCGACCACCACGCCCTCTGCTACATAAAATCACTGAAGGACCCCACAGGAAAACTTGCTAGATGGTCACTGAAACTGTCGGAGTATGACTACAGCATAGTACATAAAAATGGGAGTAAACACATGGATGCAGACTGCCTATCAAGAAATCCAGTCCTTATTAATGAGAATGATGACAATTTGGAAGATATCCCCACCTTCCTGTTACTACCAACAGATGTTGCAAAAGAACAACAACTTGACTCTGAACTCCGGAATATATTCAATATAATAAAATACCCTCTAAACACATCTGCCACCATTGGAATGAAAAAACGTGCAAAAAATTACAGGATCATAGATGGTGTACTATATAAATCAAATCCCAACCCTGAAGGACTAGAAAATCTGCTGGTAATTCCAAAACACTTAGTCAGCGAAATATTAGTTACAAATCACTCAGAACCACTCTCTGGATACTTAGGTATAGCCAAAACACTACACAGAATCAAGTCAAGATACTATTGGATAGACCTATACAAGGACGTAGAAAAATTCGTAAAAGGATGTACGGATTGTCAAGCTCGAAAAGGACAGAAGAATAAAAAACCAGCTGGACTTTTGCAGCCAATTCCTGTAGGTACCCCTTTGAGAAATGGGAAAACAATGATAGTGGTAGCCACAGATTATGCAACTAGATGGGCAGAAGCACAGGCCCTGCCTAATGGAAAAGCTGGACCAGTTGCAAAATTTATCCTAGAGAAGATAATTACCCGTCATGGCTCACCAAGACACTTATTAAGTGATCGAGGAAAAACTTTCATGTCAGAACTGGTACAAGAATTATTGCTGATAATGGGAAGTGTAAATCAATACACAACAGCGTACCACCCAAGTTGCAATGGGCTGGTAGAACGATTCAATGGTAGTTTGGCAAACGTGCTGTCAATGTACACTAACACTGACCAAAGCGAGTGGGACGAGTACATACCTCATGTCACTTTTGCATACAACACCGCAAGACAAGAAACGACAAAATATTCACCTTTTATGTTGGTATATGCAAGAGAACCAATTCTTCCATCAGAGGCTAACCTAATGTCCAGCGTGAACTCACCAGATGCCCAGGTGATAAGGGAAAGAGCTCTGGCTGTGAGGTGTGATGCAGTTGAAAACATCGAAAAAGACAAGGTCTAGATAAAGTAAGATACGACGAAAAGCATCGTCACTTAGAATTTGAGATAGGAGACAAGGTAAACGTTTTTACCCCAGTTCGTAAAATAGGAAAAAGTGAAAAGTTGTTACTGAGATGGTTCGGCCCATACTACATCAGCAGGAAAATGGGAGATGTAGATTATGAAGTGAAAAAGGGCACCGCATCAAATTCCAAAAAAGAAGTAGTACACGTTGGTCGTATTCTCCCCTACCATGACCCATGGACCCCCAAACCAGAAGATTAAATCAAACCCCTGAAGAATACATTCGAATTTTCCTTCTGTTTTCCCCTATATATACCATGTAAAGGACCCCGCACTTTTTCCAGGTAAAATGGTTCTCGGTGAAATTGTCTGAATTTTTAGTATATTGTAGTATTCGATGTACTGATTGAACATGCAGAATCACAAAGTTCGTTGATGGATAGATTTTGAAATACAGGGCGTTAAAGTTAAAAATCAGTAATTTTTATTTAATTATTTTCTCGGGATTTGAAAGTGCCAACTGCATTTTTTTTCGCTCTTATCATCAACGTATCTTCATATTACCAAATATCATTCAGATGGTGCAGATTATATCATTATGTACAGAGTGAAAAATAAAAACATTTTGGTAATGTCTGAAAATTCGATGTAATAATGAAATATCGATAAAATAATTTTGGCATACAATATACTATTCGTATTCCATCATTAATCACAATTCTTACATTTCGTACAGGGTGATTGGTAAAATTGGTGAAATATATGGCCGGTTCTTTCGTACACATCCTGTATATTAAAGTGAATTATCATCCTCCAAAGATAGCTGATACCGTATAAACATGATTTCGTTGGGATATATAGGGTGATCATGAAAATTTTTGATGATAAAAATGACAATATATATATTTCAGAAATCACCCTGTAATTCACGATTAACTCGGTGAAATTCCTTTATTATTATTTATTATATTCACCATTCTCTTCTCAATACTGTCCCAAAAATTCAGTTCCCTACTATGACTAGTTTCATAGTTATTAAATGAGAAACTTATTACATTACCATTTGCATGACTAGTTGAAGGAACTTGTTCACGCGTACATTCTACTAGTGGCCCAGATTTTTCACAAATAGTGAAACGTGAGAATGTGGAGAACAAAATAAATGTAAAAGGGGGTGAAGATTAGAGATAACAATCACATCAGATATATGGATGAAATAATATAAGGTACAGATATATAGTTAAGTGAATTTTGTTGGTTTAAGCTTTGTCGGAATAAACAACGAACCATCTGGGAAAAGTGAAATAATCATATTTTACTGGGTGTTTCCGAAATTGGAGCTTTAAATATGATTGGGGGTGTTGTATGGGAAGCAAGATTTTTTTTAACATTTTTTAAAAATGTATGCTACCACATCTTTAAACTATTATTGAACGTCACGCAACATTGTAAAAGTCCTAACCTAACCTAACCTAACCTCTAATCGATGATTTACATAATTTCCAGGCAAAATTCAATATTTTTCAAAATATTCTTTGTGCAAAAATGTACTTTAATTTCGTTATTTTTTTTGTCTTCCATTACCCACTTCATTTATCGCTTTATTCAATATAGGATAGGAATTGTAGAATTCAGCAAATGACTAGGATATATGGAGAAGAAAATGTCGATAAACAAGAAATGGCTGTGTTAAGGAGAGAAGCTGCGGAAAGACCTCCTCTCGATATTGCTGAGGGAACCAGAACTTGTTTCAATTGTTTCCAGGCAATACTCAACGACATAAGACAATTGGAAAATAATACCAACTGTCCCCGTCTCAATGTTTTATCTCCAGCAACAAGCCGTACTTGCATGGTTTGTAACTCCCATACATTAATATTCACAGAATGACCATTGATTGTAGAGTGAATATTTTCATTGTTTCTAATATTTATGTTCCCGAAAATGTTAGAATTTGTGCACATCATCTTGACAACCGCGGATTCCTCTTGAACATTTTATATGCTGGTTTGCGTTTTGTCAACAGACCGTATTTAATAAACCATTTGAACCAATTCTTGCAATGCCTCAGAACAGCTGCAACTGCCAATGACAGTGCGGAGGACTATCAAAATATAAATAGTTTTTCCGATGATGAGTTCAAATATTTGACGTCACTTTCGAAACCGCAGTTTCAAGAATTATACGTATTTTGTGAATCTATTGAGCAATGTGGCAACAGGAGATTTATATCAGAAAAACACCTCATGACTTTTCTTGTCAAATTGCGACATGGTGTCTCGGATGAATTCTTGAAAATAATCTTCCGATATCCGTCCAGGCAAAATACTAGCATGATAATTTCCAACGTACGTCTATCTTTGATGGAGCGCTTTGTACCAAACAATATCGGATTTGGGGCAATAGCTAGAGAAAATTACATTGCAAGACACGTTTCCCCATTTGCAAATAAGCTCTACAATAACGATCCTGATATTCCAAAAGCCATTGTTTATATTGATTGTACATATAACAAAATTGAAAAATGTAGTAATTTCCGAGTATTGCGCCAATCCTATTGCTACCACAAAATGGAACATTTAATCAAACCGGAAGTAATGGTTGCCCCAGATGGATATATTTTAGCAATAAACGGGCCCTATTTCTCAGATTCTCGCAATAACGATGCTTCGATTCTTCGGCGTTCGGATGGCAACCGAGTAAGACGTGTTTATTACCTCTCTCCGAATTAATAAACTCCAAACTAACAGTACAAATTCAATTAATTGTGAAGTGCAGTTCAAAGTTGCTACTGTGATATCGGGAGTGTCCAAACGTTTAAATTCAATTCAACATGACCCTAACGAGAAAAGATTTAGAAGAAATCGCCAGTATTGTGGAAAAACAAACGAAAGCTATTTTCACACAGGATTACCTACAAATGATTGTTGAGCAGGTATTTTCCAAAGTTTCTGCTAAAGTCGATAAAATTTTAGAAAAACAAGAGAAGGCTATGAAGAATCTTGAGGAAGACATCATTCAACTTAAAATCTTAAATACATCACTCCAGAACGACATGGATTATATGGAGCAACTCTCTAGGAACAAAAACGTAAGATTTTTTGGCATTCAAAAAAACACCGACGAAAATCTCAACGATGTTATTATGAATTTAATAAAAGTGAATATGAAAATACCTAATGCTAGTCCAAACTGGATAAAAAAGTGTCACAGAGTTCCACAAAAAAACACTGATACCGATAATTCCAAACCACCGGCTGTTTTGGTACGTTTCAATGACCTTGCTGTTCGTGATATTGTTATCAAAAACAGAAAATTTCTGAAGTCTACTGGAATTGCGGCAAATGAAGACTTGACCAAAAAAAGACTGAAACTTATCGGTGACGCCGTGAATGAATTCAATAAAAAAGCAGTATGGACCCATAGAGAAAATGTCTACGTGAAACATGACAACAAAGTGCATCGTTTAAAAGACTCCGAAGATATTATACGTATCAAACAGGCATAAGACTCATAAGCATTGAAGAGTGCTATATTGTTTTTCTTAGATGTTGTTTGAGATAATGATACGCACATTTTTACAGTTATTGTTTTTCAATTACAAACTCATTGAACACTTCATTACAAAAATAAGTTGATTCTCAACGCTCTCATGATGAAGGTTGAAAAATATATGCATCAATATATTGCTGATAAGATCAGCGGCTCTCAAAACGCTGTTTGTATGTTAACTGTTGATTGGTCACAATTTAAGCACTTTTAAACTGATTGTTTTTTTTTTAATTTGAATTAGTTATTTCGCAAAAACAGGAATATAAATAATTTTTTTTTTTCCCAAATCTATATTACATAATTGTACTCGTTTATACTTATATCATTATAGGGGGTAATAGACAATGGCTGCTTGGCTACTTTCATACGGATTTTCACTGGTTTTCACTGAATCTGTGAAATATACAATTATTTTCCTTTAGCTTTATTTTTCTTTTCCTATAGCTTATCTTTCTCTTCTATTCTATTTTATTACCTTCGTATTTACTTTTATCTTCTCTGAATTTTTACAGATGACATTAAATATTGCTCATTTAAACACCAGATCTTTGGTAGGAAATTTCAATAACTTCTATCAACTGGTACACTATAAAAATCATGACGTTATTGGGATAACCGAAACTTGGCTGCATGAGGGTTTAGACAGCGACGTTGTTGGAATGAATCACTATCAGTTTGTACGCCAGGACCGTTCTACGCGCGGTGGAGGAGTAGGTATGTACATCAAAAGTAACTTGCCGTACAAAGTTATACTGAGTGAATACTTTGACTTTGTTGAATATTTGTGGATTGAAATTATATTCCAAAGGTGTAAAATTGCTTTCGGGACAATATACAGGCCCCCCAAAACCGATAATACTTCATTTTTTAACATTTTTGAAGATATACTTTCAGATTTAAATGCCAAGTATGACTACGTAATTTGTGTAGGTGATTTCAATATCAATGTACTGAATATTGATGCGAGCATAAGTAATCAGTTATCATCAATTTTAGAATCATTCAATCTTCACCAACTCGTCACAGATCCAACCTGTTTCTCGCCAACATCTAGTTCTCTACTCGATTTGATCATTACGAACATAGACACAGAAAACTCTAATACACAGGTTGTACCTACCCACTTTTCAAATCATTGTCTAGTTGAAACCAAATTTTGCCTCAAAAATTCCATTAATGAACAGAAAAGTAAAATAACATACCGATCTTTAAATCGAATAAACCTAGCAGATTTTGAAAAAGACGTTCAAGAAATCCAGTGGAATTCTATTTTAGAAACTGAGAATATCGACCGTAAAATCGAGTTACTTAATGAAAAAATGCTACAGCTGATTGACAAACATGCTCCAATTAAAACCGTCTGGACAAAAAAAAAACCGCATGCCCCTTGGATCACAGAAAATATTAAACTTTTACAAAGATTACGTGACAAAGCTCTGGCTAAATTCAGAAGTTCTGGAACGGCAGGTAAATGGGCATACTATAAGCAGCTCAGAAATTACACCAATTCGGCTATTAAAGCAGAAAAAAAGGCTTATCTGAGATTCAAATTACAAAACAGTACAATCAAAGAAAAATGGAGCGAACTGAAAAAATTGAACATATCCAAACAAAAAAATACTGAAATACCGTCTCATCTAAATGATGCAGACACATTGAATACGTTTTTTGTAGGCTATTCAAACAATCTACCACAACCCCGCCAGGAAATTGTAAATAATTATTCTCACAATATCAAAAATAACATAAACACATTATTTGATTTCTCAACCACAACACCAGAAAATATTTCCAATATTATTTTAAATATCAAATCGACAGCATGTGGTACTGATGGTCTGAATATAAAAATCATACAGCTTTTCTGTCCTTACATTATACCCATCATTACACACATAATAAACGAAAGCATCTTAATGTCATATTTTCCAAAAGCTTGGAAATTTGCTAAGGTTATACCGTTACCAAAATTTAGTCAGCCTACAGAATTCAGTCATCTGAGATCAATAAGTTTGCTACCCACATTATCCAAAATTCTGGAAAAAATTATGGACATACAAATAAGAGAACATTTGAGCACTTACAATCTCCTGCCTTCAAAACAGTCAGGGTTCCGTAGGGGTTATAGTTGTGCATCCGCTCTATCTGACATCACTGATGATTTACTGAAAGCTGAAGATAATAACAAAACTGGCATACTATTTTTTTTAGACTACACGAAAGCATTTGATATGATTAACCATGAGATTCTTCTCTCTATTTTAAACTATCTAGGTTTCAACCAGGGCGCGATTAAGTTTCTGGGGTCTTTTTTAACAGACAGGTTTCAGCAAGTGCAAATTGGTATGAAAATATCATCGAAAATGTCAATAACTTCAGGCGTGCCTCAGGGAAGTATTTTAGGACCGTTACTGTATACTATGTACACAACCAAGCTATTTGATTCTTTGAATTATTGCAAATATCACATATACGCGGACGACACGCAAATTTATTCTTCATTTGATTATGAAAATTTACCTGAGTCGGTTGATTTGATTAATCGTGATCTTAATGAACTATACAAAATATCTTGTTATCATTTGCTAAAAATAAACCCACAAAAGTCGAATGCAATATTATTTTGTAAAGCATCTGTTAGACAAAGAACGGTAGAAACTATAGATTTGAAAATTGGTGATGATAGTATACCTTTCATTAATCATGGAATAAGTCTTGGTCTCATCGTGGACAGTAAACTTAGGTTTAAAAATCATGTCACAAAAAAAATACAGACAGCATATTCAGCATTGAAGTTAATTTATGCCCAAAGACATTACCTTCACACTGATATCAAGAAAATGTTATGTGATTCCCTTGTTTTATCTCATTTTGATCACTGTGATAGTGTATATGGCCCTTGCATTGATACTTATGATAAAAAACGTATACAGAAAGTACAAAATACATGTTTACGATTGATCTATGGAATCCAACGCAGTCAAAGAATTTCTCACAAACTCAAAGACTGTAATTGGCTCAATATGTACAATCGCAGGCAATAACATATAGCATGTTTCTTCTTCAAGATTTTTAAAAACAAATTGCCATGTTATTTACATAAAAAACTTAATTATAGGACTGATGTTCATAACTTGAATATTCGCCATAAGAATTTACTCACTATACCCTCTCATCGGAAAGAAATTTTCAAAAGATCGTTTTCATACAACGTTGCTGTCATCCTCAATGGCCTTATGAAACTGCCATTCTTCAACCTTGCTATGAGCCCATCTGCACTCAAAACGCAATACAAAAAGTACCTGCTAAGTATCCAATAATCTGTTCTGTTTCTGTACTTGTATGCAACTCTCTCTTTTCTTCTCCTGCTTTCTCTTACCCTCTCCTACTCTTTCTTACTCTCTCTTGATCTTTCTTTCTCTCTCTTGTTTTCTTCTAGTTTTTTAATTTTTTAATTTCTTACCCTTGTTGCCATTATTTACTTATATGATTTTGAAGTAGTATGGCATTGGTGGAAGAACAGGCTCGAAGGTTAATCCCTTTGAAGTCTGAACCAAGTAGCCATATGTTCGTTTTCAAGTAATTATGTAATTAATAATATAAGTACAGTAATATCATTATGTTATGTCAATAAATATATATGTATAAATGTATTACACAGAAATATGTTGAAAATGAACATTAAACGTATTTATTATTATTATTATTATTATTATATCGATGGAATGCGGGCTTGGTTTCAAGAAGGTGATATTGCTGTAGTAGATAGAGGCTATCGAGATTCAATTCCTTTATTTCATGACCTTGGTATCAACTACCACATGCCTCCTCTACTTGCTAGGGGCCAAAACCAGCTCACTACTGCCGATGCGAATAAAGCCCGACTAATAACCAGCACACGATGGATTGTTGAATCTTAATTACACATTCGATCCACTTGCGTGATTTTATCAACATTGCTGGTGCATTGATTAATCGGTTCCGTCCACTAATAAGTATGCCAGGAACAGTTGAAACAGCAACACGAATGCTAGAGAAATCACATGAGGTGAACCTAGTACAGGCACGTGTTGAAGCCGAAAATCTTCGTTTGAGAAATGGTCGATGGGTTTTACTCAATCATGTCCATGTTCCTGAATTCCCCCGTTTGACATTGGAATACTTGAAAGATTTAACAGGCATTTATCATATTCAATTATCAGCTGCATATATTCAATATAAGCTTCAAAGAGAAGAAACAAATATACTAGAAGTGGACGAATTCATTGCTGAGCCTAATCTTGTACGATTACGGATTTTCTCAAGATTCAGGAATGCTACCAAATATATGCTGTGGGTGGTATACAATATCGAAGACTTCATAGAGCCAATAACTGGATATTATTGTACTTGAAAGTCAGGGGCCAGAACATTAGGTACTTGTGCACATGTAGCGAGTGTTTTGTGGTTCCTTGGATATGCAAGATATGTGGAAAATCATCGATATCCATCGACATCACTTTTAAACTGTATAATTGATGCTGCAAACAGATTAGCACCTGAAAATATCGATCATGGTCCTATAATAGTTGAAAACTAATCATTAAATTACTATACCAAAGCCCCTCTCGATAACTGTTTTTATAACCAATATTCTGACCCTAAGCATGTCTTTTAATGTTATATTTGTGTTGTACATAAGTTAGTCGGTGGTTGTCAATGATCCAAGATTCAAAATAATCGGAAATTCTATAAAGTCTTCAAATCTTCAAATCGTCAGTCCTTGGAATTACTCCTCAGATTTTTTTCTGAAGAGACTTTTTAAAAAAGTTATCCGACAATATGTGTCCTTCATTTCTCATAAGGAGACTTCTATGGTATCAAGTCCAATAGACATTAGTCTAAGGCCAAGGGCCTTGTTGAATTGGCATAACTAACGAACACCCACCCAAGTAAGAATCAAACACCACAAACGGGAAATGATCTCAAACTCTCACTGCATTCATAGGAATAGTAGCTATTTAATGTGATTTAATATCTTTGATTCCTCATTTCAAAAACAGTACCCGAAACCCAAAGAACGTCTTACAAACCTCATTAAACTTCGGTCACTGTAAATTGTCTTGATTTTTCTTTTTCATTCACTTTCCGTCAACGACAGAATCAAAATGTACCCGATAGCCGATATGCTTTTCTTGTTGTATGAGGACCGTGGCGCTGCTACGGGCACAGAACTCTAAGAACTGTGGCTACGGGGGAGGTGGATTCGGTTAAGACTGTTCCTTGTCACCTTCAGTGATTAGTGATGTCCCGTACCGGGGCCTCATACACGATTGGGCGAGTCAAACTATCCAATCATTAAGAATTTTATCTGGCTCATGCCTGAGTTGAAAGTTTTAACTGATGTGTCGTATATTCAGTCAGTTCCTAAATGGTATATGGAATTGGATGGACCGTCATTGGCCATCACCCTGCATATAATGTTACATTTATTTTGTTCTCCACATTCTCACGTTTCACTATTTGTGAAAAATCTGGGCCACTAGTAGAATGTACCTTCAACTAGTCATGCAAATGGTAATGTAATAAGTTTCTCATTTAATAACTATGAAACTAGTCATAGTAAGGAACTGAATTTTTGGGACAGTATTGAGGAGAGAATGGTGAATATAATAAATAATAATAAAGGAATTTCACCGAGTTAATCGTGAATTACAGGGTGATTTCTGAAATGTTGATATATTGTCATTTTTATCATCGAAAATTTTCATGATCACCCTATATATCCCAACGAAATCATGTTTATACGGTATCAGCTATCTTTGGAGGATGATAATTCACTTTAATATACAGGATGTGTACGAAAGAACCGGCCATATATTTCACCAATTTTACCAATCACCCTGTACGAAATGTAAGAATTGTGATTAATGATGGAATAAGAATAGTATATTGTATGCCAAAATAATTTTATCGATATTTCATTATTACATCGAATTTTCAGACATTACCAAAATGCTTTTATTTTTCACTCTGTACATAATGATATAATCTGCACTATCTGAATGATATTTAGTAATATGAAGGTACGTTGATGATAAGAGCGAAAAAAAATGCAGTTGGCACTTTCAAATCCCGAGAAAATAATTAAATAAAAATTACTGATTTTTAACTTTAACGCCCTGTATTTCAAAATCTATCCATCAACGAACTTTGTGATTCTGCATGTTCAATCAGTACATCGAATACTACAATATACTAAAAATTCAGACAATTTCACCGAGAACCATTTTACCTGTAAAAAGTGCGGGGTCCTTTAATATCAAAGCACAAATTCCTCAGTCAACCCCAGTCAGATCCTCAATATTCCCCCTGTACATAAAAGTATTCTCTTTTAATATGTAATTAGTAATTAAATAATCAACCCCCAGGTTATTACGGTTTTTTTTTTCAGAACAAATCAGCTTTCTGGCATATTTACCGTAAAGAAAATTAACCGACTAGCAATAGGCCGAGCATGAGACTAATTAAAAAGGGGAAGTATGCCTATATAGTTGTCAAGAAAAGAAAAGTCTACCCAATTTTAATCTCTAATGAATCCCACGTCTATTTACAAAATATACAAATACAAAATTTTGCAGTAGGTGTTAAAAATACATGGCTTTCCGATTTACTTAGGTGGCCGTACTAAATGCATTTAGCGCGACGAGTACAAGGAAATAAATTATATAATTATAGGTATATCTCCACTGATTTTAGGTGTTTTGCCAAGTAGTTGTTTTCGCAATAAAGCAAATTACACTGCCACTGTCAATCAAATAAATACCGCGAAAATTTCTTATTTCTACGCTTATCTGAGCCAGGTGTTTTTCAGTCCCACGATGTACGATACAACGGTGTAAAACTTCTGCCATCAATTCAAAATAAACAGTTCTGCCAAGGGAAGTCAACTTTTGCTTGTTATTCTCCCAATAAAAAAAGTTATAGCTTTCGGAAACGTTATCAAGTCTCGTGTCAATAGATTTCCAATTCAAAATTATAACGAATTCTTCCGTAACAAAATCCTCCCTAAAATAGAGATAAAACACGTTGAACTAGGAATGATACATTTATTTCGTCAGTCTTTCTCAAAATGGCTTCCTATACTTACAGGTGCTTCCTGATCCCTACAAAAGGTAATATTCCAAATACTGCTTCTATTCGGGCCTAATACACCCAGCCTACTTTTGGAAATTGTGGCGTTCTTATAGACTCTATATCCCATAAAAATGGTAACCAAATTCGGTTTTTAGTCGACCTATAACACCGTTGAATAGCCTGAAGGATTTTTGGGATCTTATCAAGGGTGTCTAACAACAGCCAAGAACGAGATCGCCAATCGTGAGAAATGTCATGTGCAATTGATCGACGCGGTGGTACCCAATTGTCTTATCGTGGCAATTGACATGGGCGTATCAATGACCATTGAGAAATACCCATATTTAAAAATATTTAACGTAGCCTAGTTCTGTGGTATTATGGAATAAATTAATACTACCAAAATGATAAAATAAAAACCATTTATCGATTCTTAAATTATGCCTATGGCAAAAAACCTGCCTAGAAAAATAAAGCAATTTATAATAACGAGGTGGTTCCTTCGGAACCGACGTTCGAGAAAACCAAATATATGCAGTCCAACGAACTCATACATGTATTGAGGGTGAACCACCTATACGCACAAGTGAGGTATATCGTTTTCAACTAGGTTGTCTAGGTAAATGAGCTTCAATGGCAAAGGTGTGAATTTGAATCGTAACAAGGTTCTTCTGCCTAGACATAAAAAGAGCCTACACTACTCACAATTTAGAGGTCACAGCAGGTGCATTTTGGAGATCCCTCCCCCAAACGGTGAGTTATGAGGCCACAATCCCCCTAATTTACCAATCAAACTGGCATGAAAAATTAGAAATAAAGAATAACATAATTCAGGAAATAGGTATGTGCAGAGAAAAAGTTGATCAGACAAATCTACTACAAAAAGCATTCAATGTAGAGTTTCAATCCCTTTCACAAAGTTGGAGTCCCATCTATCTAAGAAATTGTTCAGGGAATGAGAAAAGTCACCTTTTGAACAAAAGATCTTTGGATTTTTTAGGGGACGCACTTAACTGGTGTTGTGGTGTTGCTACTGAAAATAAATTAGAAGGTCTAATTCTCAATGAAAACACGTTGAGGGAAAAAATGTTCAATATCAAAAAAGGCTTAACCGAATCTATCAGAGCCATAAGCGAAAACTCAATTAAATTCAAACAATATGAAAAATCCACGGCAACATCATTCAAAACAACAGAAAAACACATTCATAAGTTGGAAGAATTCATAGAAAGTTTAAAAAATTATATTTACTCAGAGGAAAATGATCAAAATAATATTTTGAACGCACTACTAAACAACGGTTTTCAGAGTTTGAAAAATATAATACAAATTGGTAGAGCAATCAAGAGGCAAGGCATTTTAGCCTCATGTCGTCAACACCAAATCCCTATAGCAATTTTAGACCCATCAATACTCCTCCATGACCTTAATAATTTACGGAAAGAACTGAAAATTTCAAATCAAGAATTAGCCATCTCAATTAATGATATATCAAAATACTATCAACTTCCAATTTGTGACTGCACGTTTACTGATGACAATATCTTTATTCAAATTCGCATACCAATCACACAACAATTTCATTCCTGGGAACTTTATCAATTAGTAACCACCCCTTTTGCTTGGCACAACCAAACCTGTAAAATTATTCACGACACTGTATTTTTAGCGGTATCAAATTTCAAACAATCTTTACAAATAAGACAAATATCTGGTACAGGCCTTCAGCACTGTAAACCGTTCCATGATAAACTCTGTTATTTACCTCGCTTCTCAGCTGATTCCATTCAAGGGCCAGCGTATGCAAAAAAGTTATACACAGGAGCAACTGTTGATGAAATTAACCATCACTGTCTCTTAACTTGCCACAAGTCATCAACTACAGTTATTTCAGAAATTGAAGATGAAGTTTACATAATTACTCACCCAAAAGAAACTACCCAAATTCAATGCCCTAATTCTGTAACGAAATTCCCTGAATTAGCCTACAATACCCCTGGTGCGATAAAAGCACATATACCCTGTAATTGTAAATTATCAACAAACAGTGAGGAAATGATTCCAGAAAGGTACCCCTGCATAGAAACCTTGCCCCACACAGCCATCATTTCACACATCATTCCTGCTGCCTGGTCTAATCTGAAATCCTTCATCATAAACCCCAATACAAAACTGAACTTGCCAACGTTCAGCAATATATCAGAATGCCTAAATACAAATTGGACAGTTAATATCCCTTACATAAATTTAACTTCATCTCAAGAAAGTATGAACAAAATTTTAGAAACGCTTGAAGAGAAGACAGCTTGGTCTTACTCTGATACTTACGGAATGCATGGAGATTCAATCTTCATAATATGGAACCATCCAAACCTGGCTGGCTCTCCTACCAGCACTACCCAGGGCACAAGCAGACGGAGAAAACAGCACTCAGCATAATGTATTATTTTCCCTCCTATGCACTGCCTTTCTTATTTTTCTTTCCTACCTCTATTACAAACTCATTGCCAAGTTCTTCTCATATGACAAAGAACCTAAAACAACAATAGAAAATCCTGTACCTTCTGAGAGAATAAGTAAACAAAATGAGCAAGGAAATAGATTTGTTCTAGAACTGTCAGAAAACCCATCATCCTTATCAAAAGGAAAAAGTGTGTCATGCACATTGCATAAATATGAGTATTCTGACTCAGACTAAAATGTACACTATAGAATAATAATGGACCATAGTTAGAATAAAAACTTATTAGGAAATATAAATCGAATATATAGATACAAAAGATGTTCTTGTGGAAATTATAGTTTTCACATACAATTAAGTGAAAAACACATCATATAGGTTCCAAGAAAAATATAATTGAATAATTACATAGGAAATGCAATTGATGCAAGGGTTTTTACTCATTTTATTTCAATTTCAATATTCAATTACATTTGGACGTGTCAAAATTAAATGACATTTCACAGAACTCAGTATTATTAATTTAATGGATATTTTCCATTTCCGTGTTTAGTATTCAAGCTTTCATTAAAACATTGAAAAGGTCCATCATATCCTGAAATAAAATTAGCTGTCAATTTTCACCCACTGTATATTTTTTTACCATTACCTGTTCGTTCAGCGATCAAAGGTTTTCCATCAAAAGTATACCATTCTGAATTAGAATATATCATAGTCCTGAACTGAAAAACAATTAGGTATATTGACGTTGATTCTGTAAACAAATGAAAATCGTTTAGTTTTTATTGATTCATTGTATAATCATATTATTGTCACCGAAATGAATAATATTGTACTTACCTAGGTGTTATTTCTTCATTGTAGTATGCTATTGGTTCTTACAAAAATATTTGTATTAATTTCAGCGGCATTAGATCATATTTCCGAGATGGTATTTGTTTTGTTTTCATTTTCAAGACTATAGGTCAACCTGGGGCGCGTTCGGCTTATACTATTTTTTAACGCTATTGACTCTACACGTACCCTTTGTCGTTCGACTATTGCTTTTTGTGTGCAAGGAGTACACACATATGCGTTCGGGAATGGTAAAGTCAGGCACGTGGAGTTAACTCTATACGCACAACCTCGCGAGACTATGCAAGCAGTGCAAGCATGCGCTGTGAAGACGTGTGTGTACCAGTGTATCTGAAGTTGGTTATGTTTGCGATTGTTGTGGTGATTTAAAAAAAAAATTAAACCAAAAAACATGAGTTTGTCGGCAGTAGTAGATGACAATGGATGTGCCATTATGCAGAATGGGAACATTCTACTCCAAAATACAGAAAGTAATTATATTAGTAGCTACATAAAAAAAACTGTATTGTTGATTAAATTTAATTTTTAGCACAAGAATTAGTTTACGTTCCCATTACAGAAAAAATTAGAATGGAGTTGAACCTAACACCTGCAGCTTCTAGCGCAAGCTCAAGCCAAGTATTACCGGATAAAGAATCGGAAGAAACCTGTTCAAATGAAAATACAAAGACACCTGAAGAAGCTGATAAAATATGGACCAGAGAAGCTGTTCTCCTATTAATTTCCGAAATAAAGCAAGAGTATCCACAATTTGATAAAGAAATTTAAAAAAATGTGTGGCTAAGAATTGCAAATTCCTGTAATAGAAAACTAAAAACTCCTGTTGATCACAAACAATGCGATGCCAAGTGGAAAAGTTTAAAGCGCACATATAAAACAATTCAAATGCACAACAACACATCTGGAAATAAACGTAGGCATTGGGAATATTATAATGTAATCAATGATTTTATGGCATCAAAACCTGAAATAAGCCCGGTTGCAACTTGCAGCAGCATCACAGGTTTAATCACATTGGATGAAAAAAAAGAAAATACGAACTTGACTGAAGTGGACCAGGTCCCAACAAGTTCATTCTCAAAGAAAAGAAAGGAGAATTTGTCAAAATGTGAGATACGACATAAAGAAAAAATGGCCAGGCAGGATCGATTTAACGAGTTCATTAAAAAAATGTAATATTCAGGATTATGCTGATTTCGTTTTTGGATTTTTTTTTAGTTTGAGATCTGTTTACCAATTATTATAAAATTATAAATTTATTAGGGAGGTACAAAATATTGGTAATAGAATGAAGTACCATATTTGTAGAAGTTACTTTAAGGGAATGATTGTTACGTTATTATTACATTTTTTAAGTACCGACTTGCATTTTTATACAAATACACAGTATTATATTTTTATTATAAATTCAGAAACAAATATCCCTTCAATATTCAAGTTTAAAAGGATAAATGAAAAAGTTAAACTAATATACATCATTTATTGACAAAGAAAAAACAAATATTTTGCCAGTTTGCTATATATTATCAAATTTTAAATATCCATAAATATAGACACTATTCGTATCTTATTATAATTGGCAGTGCATTAACAATGTTCAATCTTTTTTGTATAGCTTCACGCTGTTCATTTTCTGCATCCATGTCTGGTAAATTCCACGGGTTGTGTGCAATATATTCCAGTCTTTCTTGTTCAATATCAATTTGCCCCTCTAGGAAATCTTCATTCATAATACATATATTATGGAGTATGCAACCTGTGACAATCAACATTGCAACTAGGTCTAACCTAATGGTTTCCAATGATTTAAGTCGCCGGAATCTTCCCTTCAGAAACGCAAATGCTCTTTCTATTTTTACTCGTGATTTATTCAAGGTGTAATTAAAATTTTTTTGACGTCGTGATAAATGACCATTATTTTTAAAACCAACCAAAAGATTAAGATCCAATTTATAAGCTAGATCACCAATAATATGTGTATCCCCATAAAACAATATTTCTTGTGACCGAATTCCTTGATATAGATCTGACCGTTTGTATAAAGTATAATCATGAATTGATCCAGCCTCTCCTGCATAGACATATGTAAACAGTAATTTATGATCACATACTCCCTGCAATAATATGGAATGAAAACCTTTTCTGTTAATATAGGAGTTTGGATTTGCCTTTGGAGCAACAATGGGGATGTGGCATCCATCAATGCATCCTACTATACCTTAAAAAAAATATATTTAATTCCACCTTTTTTTTAGTTTACAGGCTGTCCCAAAACACTCAGCACATAAATAATAAGAATCAGGTTGAAATATAATTTTTGAATATGTCACCACAAACTGTACATGTAAAAGACGTATTTGTGAGTATATTTTTAGTTTTATAATTTTTACGGGGACAGCCTATACACCATATAAAGTTAAAACATACTTTCAATTCCTCTATTATGTGAATTAAAAGCATTGCTTATATCTGTTTGTCTCTGCCTAGAAGGCCACTGGATTATTTTCAGTCTGTCATTAACTACAAGTAATAGTTTACATGTTCGATACAGTACTTCCCAGCATGTGGATTTGCTTAATCCAAACCTGTCAGCGACTGATCTGCAAAAAGGTCCTTTTAGTTCAGAGTACCAATTTACAAACCAAGGCCCAAGGCCTCATGTGTTAAATGAAGATTATATTACTGAAAGTAGGTACCTGAAACATTCCAAATTACTAAGACACCATATTGTTACCAAGAGTTCTTTTTCGAAGGATGTTCTTGGATACCCTACTCCTGGAATATTCGCAAAGCCATGAACTCTAAGAAACAAATTTTCAAATGTGGTTGCACACATGCGAAAGTGTCTTTGAAACTGTTTATCATTCATGTTATAAACGGTAACTTCAACATAATTATCTACTTTTTCCAAAATTTCGTTTTCACTGTCTTCATCATCATCAAACATTGTCGTTTTAGCAAACTGAATTATCTGCATTATTGGCATATTAATATTCATTTTTAATTAATTATCGACAATAAGTCAATAAACTCAACATCATAACCACAAAACACTTCCTGTCACAATGTCACATATGAATGATATCATAGGTCATACGTTCCTACGTTCGTGTATTTCTCACCTACTCCATTTACTCGGTGATCACGTGATCAAGTACCACACTTGTTTGACTCCAACTCTGTGTTTTATAGACGAACGCAGCCCTGGTGGATGGCTGGTGGCGTTCAGACTTGTGGACACTTATCAGCTGTTTCAGCAAATATAGCGCCGTGCTGGTTCCAATGCTAGTTTCGTTTTATTGAGTGTCAGGTTACTTGGAGTGGAATCTCGGGTCATTCGACACTTATTGTTGCACCGTACTTGCCCCATCCTATCGTGAACAAGTGAAACGTTATTTAATTTTTCGACTGTTGGGAACACCGATTGTCACTCCCACTTTTCTCATGCAAATTGTTTCTGGGGGAAACAGTTCCGGAGGAGGAAGAAAGACTTTTTGAGGGTGTCAAGATGGTGGAAGATCAACGAGACGCCGAGGGGATCAGTAGTCCCTCACAGTTTTTTTGTACCTAAGTTTGGGGATATGCCTCCTAATTTTGTGTTTCGAAATAAATGATTTCGTCATTACTTGTTGACCCTCTGCAGTAAAGAGGTATGTACTTTTCAGTAATTCCTTTATAACGTTTTTTTTGTCTTCTACACCATTTTTTTATCACTCAACAAGTGTTGAAATGGGTTATCATTTTACCTATTTCACAGGGTCTTACCGGACGGTTTGGTTCACTGCTACCAGACGGTTTGTTTCGCTTTTACCGGATGTCCCAGTCCGTTCTTGCTGAATGGCCCTATTGATTCCTGTTGGAGGGTTTTTTCCATACATACCGGTGGCGGTCTATTTCACTCCCAGCTAAGGGCGTATATCACCCTTACCCTACGTCACTATGCTTCACCTGGATACTTGCTGAGATCCACAAACTATGATGTTTCGTGTCCTGTTTTGATTCCTGTTTCGATCCAGAGTCCAAGGTCGATCTGAGTAACTGTCTGAAGGCTGAACGTCTACCTGTCCATTGCTTTCGGCGTTGGATACCTGTTTGAAACTTACCATCTCCGAAGAATGATCTGAGAGAACCTCAGATAAATAGGTATTATGTATCTATCATTTTTTTTATGACTATTTTTCTGTTTAACTGTATATTATTACATGTGTAACAATAGGTCTTTGTACCTACAGGTAACATTTTTTATACACTCGTTTTGAAACTGATCAGATTTCATTTACAAAATTTATTTTTGGGAAACCATTCTGGATAGGTTCCAACTCGTATTGAGCTGTACATAATCGTTATTATTGCTCATTTATGAACAATAAAGTATCATTGGGGATTTTGGACTATTATTTCATAATACTCTGTCTCAAATAATTCAGAGGTTTCTGGATTCCATGCCATCAAAAATTTAGTGGCGCTCAAGGCATTACGTAACTATCAAAGTTTTCAATTTTAATTATTTGAACCACGACCCAGTGCCGCCAGACAAAGAGCTGCCGTTCGCTGTTTGGCAAAAATAAAAATAGTGCCACAAACTATTACTACACAGACTTAACTGTAATATATTTTATGTGTTTATCATTTATCATATTCATCAAAAATAAGATTATTACCAATATGTTTTGGTTAATTTTTTTTTCTCCAAGTTTTAGTGTATATAAGTTTTACATCTTCGCTATAAAAATGTAATTAAAGAACTTACTGCCGAATTTCTCTCTTGTTTCATGCAACCGAGGCACCACCACACTCCAAGGCACTACAAAGCAGCTCTCGAGTCAGTCACTATTCCGCCACACCTGTCATGATTTTTTCACTACAGGACGTTTCGCAGAAGGACCTATTGGTATTGGCATTGGTTGGTATGGATGGTGACTGATGCGCTGCGACCTAGTTAGATCTATTGTGCCCCATCTTCTTCTGCTATCTCAAGGTGTTCTCGTTTACAGCATCCCCTCAAGCCTCAGTTCCTTCAGGAATTTTAGGATTTTGAGGGGGTCCATTTGTGGTATTTCTTCCACAGTCAGCTGGTGTGATCCCAGTATATTTAATCTTTTGTGGTGTACAGCATAACACTCCATCAATATGTGGTGAGGTGTTTCAGGATGGTCCCCACAGAATGTGCAGGTGTTGTCCTCCTCTAAGCCTAGCTTCCTTAGGTGTTCTTTGAGTCTGCAATGCCCCGTTAGAAATCCTGTGATTGTCTTTAGACTAGTTTTGCTGAGGTTAATCAGTGTTTTCGATCTTGCTCGGTTGAAATTGCCGAGGAGATCTTTGGCCTGCCTTAGCCCTGGAAGTCTTTGCCAGTATGTTGCTCTCATTGCTTCTTCAGTTTTATTGAGTTCTTCTTGGAAGTAAGATTTTCCAAGTCCGCAGAATGGTTCTGGCCCGATCAGTGGCGTTGATGCTCCTTTTCGTGCCAGGGTGTCTGCTTGTTCATTTCCCTCTACTCCGACGTGCCCAGGCACCCAGAGGAGGATCACCTTGTTGTTCCTGCCTAGATCATTGAGTTTTTCTAGGCATTCCCAGACCATCTTCGAGTTGATGTTATATGAGCCCAACGCTTTGATGGCTGCTTGACTATCGGAGAGGATTGCAATTTCCTTGTTCCGATAGTTCCTATCGAGGTTGAACTGAATGCATCTTTCTATGGCAGAAGGACCTGAAGAGACATGAAGTTAAATTATGATGTCTCAAACGCATGGAATTCAGGGATATCACAACCACCAGGAATATGCCATTATATTATAGAAACTAACACTTACGTTGTTGCTTGCTGCGTTAGCAGTTTTTCTGAGTAGTCGGTAAATATTTCCTGTTTGGGAATACAATTCAGAGACAGATATAAACAGTAGTAAATACAACATATAATCCAGAGTGTCCACCATACTATCGGGCACTCGAAGGGTCCAAATCCCAGGAAACCTACCAAAAATCATTTATGGAAAAACACAAGTTTCATAAATGCCGAATCAACAAATCTTACCGTCGATAAACGATATATGGTCGAAGCATCCCAAAGTAATCCAAGAAGTAAAACTTCCTAATCGTGGCCA
The DNA here is from genome assembly GCA_958298965.1 of Chrysolina haemoptera. Classification (NCBI taxonomy): domain Eukaryota; kingdom Metazoa; phylum Arthropoda; class Insecta; order Coleoptera; family Chrysomelidae; genus Chrysolina; species Chrysolina haemoptera. Next base: position 13,984,018 of record OY282593.1, on the reverse strand, counting down.
TTCAACGACTCGACACACCACTACACATATAAACACGAAACAAATTGTCTTTTTATAGCGTAAACCAAAAATATTCCAATGAAGGAGAAATACCGCTAAAATTCACAACCGCAGCAAATCCGAAATTCATACTCAACATATGTCATCCGTCATTGTCATAAACGATGAATGTCAGTTGTCATGTCATACAAGAACTCTTCTTCTCTTTACACAATTGAGAAAATGCGCATGGAACAGAATGACAAATGAATTTCACAGGAACACTGCCATGACGTTCTGTGATTGCAAAACAACAGTAATGCAACACGTAATTATAGTTCTATGTTTCTGTCCAGTCCACTGCTACCTTGCCATCCTGCCAGTCATTGGTCATATAAGCTAAGCAGCCATTACTCTGAGAAGTGAGAAGCAGCCTTAAGACGAGACAAGATGTGAACCAAGTCATGTGACGCTGCGCAGACAGATCGGTGTAGTGACGCGAAAAATAACAAAGTTCAGTGCCGGACTATAACAATATCAGTGTGGGAACTCGTATTTGTGAAAATTTCATTTGGACAATCTAGCTTATGTTTTTTTTATATTATATAATGATTATGATTATATAATCTTATGATTATATGAATAATTTGTATCATCTTATGCTATGTCATATGTTTTTACCCAAAATATTATTGTTATTTTATATAACTTGAATTTAATTTTTTTTTTGTTGTTGTTATTTTTGGATAAAAATCCAGAAAGCTGGAGGCCAGCTTTGTCCACGGAGGAGAGATGTGTCAAATACATAAAAACATCTTGAAATAATTAAATTCCATTTAGGCAATTGCCTAGTTTGAAGATCCATGAACATCAACTCCAATATTCAAGAATTAAAACACTCAGTATTCACAATTCCATAATTTAATCATTCAAGTTCATAGACATGTAAATCGATACAATTACAGGATATGGAAATATAAATCAGCTCATAATTTACAAACTTGCAAGGAAATATGCAATAAGCATTTTGTCTCGGTACGGTGACCGAACAGAAATGCAAGCATAATATTCTATATAAATATTGGTAAAGGTCAGGATGCATGGCATTCATAATTCAGATTAGCAGTCATTATTGCATTAGTATTGATATATGATAGATCACTCTTTAAATTATCAGTTACCAGAGAAGTAGTATAAAAAATGCAGTACATCTTGTACAGATTGGTTACATTTATTTTCATCTTTTTATTTGTCTTATGTCTTTGTGTTTTATTTGTATCATTCAAAAATGTCAATTTATTAATTCTCCTGCTTTAGGCAGCCTTGTTCATTTCTTGTGTTGTTTATTTCAATAAATATTTATAATTTTACAAAATGAGTTCTTTCATTATTTGGATGAATGTGGGTTGGGTGAATACAGCTTAAAAAACCCTCTCGTATAAAGCCAAGCGAGTATTGAGTTGCGACAGTATAATCAAGGTGAAGAATACATGGAAAGTGGTCGGTGATATTTATGTGTAGAACTATCGGAGTTAAGAGACTCTGGGGTTTCGAAGTTTTCACAAATATATGGTCTATACATGATTTACTATTTTTATAAATTCTCGTGTATTCATTTATCGTAGAAACGTATCCCATTTCACTCAAAAAATTTAGATATTCTTTATTAATATCTAGAATGTCAATATTTATGTCTCCTAAAAAAATTTCGGGGTCTGACTTCTGATTTTTTTCTTTATTCATATATTCGTAAAGACTGCTCAAGAAGAGTACGGGTGATGTAGAAGGCGATCTGTAAAGTGAATCTACTACGATGATTTCGTTACCGCGGCTTATAACTAGGTGAATCATTCTTATATTATCAACTTCGATAATTTCGAAAGTTAAATAGTTTTTCTTATATATATATATATTACCACTACATCATTCTGGTTCAAGTCACCCTGATTATATATGATGTTATATGTTGGAATATCCAGCAAGAGTAAACCATGAATGATGCGCGTTTCTGTGAGAACAAAGACTTCAAAATCATTATCAAAATTATCAAGGGCTATTTTCAGTTCCTCAATACTTTTCATAATACTACGGATATTGTTATGAAATATGCTGAACTTATTGCGGTTAGTCGGCAATAGTTGTTTACAATGTGTTATATTTTCAGCTACTTTGGTGTTTACTAAACTAGGTTCAAATTCTTCTATATAAGGATCCATTGTACTGACTAGGAACAACAATAATAATATAAAAAATGAATCGATCAATTCACTGGTTCACACCACTCACATTAGAGTTTTTTGTAGGAATAATGTTTTTTTTTTTAAATTCACCTTACCAATCTGGTTCTGAGCTTGTCCCTCATTGGTTGAATGTTCTCATTTTGAGTTTTATGTCCAGTACGTTTTGTAATTTCGAAGACCAGAATAGTATGTACCAGGGTGTTATTATTCTACTCGTTGATATAACAATGCTCGGTGTTTTGTCTGGCTAAGAATAGGTGCTCTCTCAGGCATTTGAATGCCGTTTTTTGTGTTTCTGTGAGATCGTTGGCAACCGATACTTTAGTGTAGTTTCCGGCAGTTTTTGAGAATAATATTATTTTTTTCAAGTATGATACAAAATCTATTTTTAATGGGCTACTTTCTGTGTTACCGAGGTAGTAAAAATTGCTGATATATTTTTCTTCCAGGTCGATGTCTAGAAGACTTCTTATTTCGTGTGACATGAACTCTATTGAAGGCTCCTTTGATTGTCTTTGGAGTCCGAAAATGACGATGCTATTTTTTCTGTTCTGTTTGTTTAATTCTTCAACTCTTTCCTTCAGAAATCGGTTCTCCTCCTCAAGAGTTTTAACTTTGAGCTTCAAATGTTCAATTTTCAAGAGCAATCTTGCCTCACTCGCTTTAATAGTATTTTTAAGTTCTGTTTTACCATTAACTATCTCCTCAAATAGTATTAACAGTGTTATCTCTGGCCTTCTCTGACATTTTTCGGCATTTCAATATTTTCCGTATATGGCTTCCATTATTTGCGGATTGTCTGGAAGTGCTTGGTTATCTTGGTTATGTTTGTATTATTCTTGAAATAATTCTGTCAGACAATCTTTATAGCTCTAAGTTCTCTTCAGAATATATCTTAGATACTTGATTTTATAATCCATATAATGATAATACAGATTTGAAGAATAAAAACGTACCTGATTCAATTGAATAATTCACTTTGAATTCTCATCTCACTGACTCTAAGTCGTACCATACACTAAGAAAAAAAAAGTGAATAATAAATGAATTCAACGTGAAAGCTTGTATGAGTATTCATGAAAAGAATAAGTGTGCATATGAACGCTTGCCTCCTAAGGATGAACGCTGTATATTCCTCTTGAATCTCATGAACATACCTTGTTTATACTTATCAGGGCAGAAATATGAATATTTATCTTGGCTGTATTTTAGTTTCTGAATGTAAATATAAAAATATTGTCAGGCCAACTGTATACATAATAGCATCAGCATTTCATTATCCCGATTCTGATTTCATATTTCATAAAACCTGTACTTTGAAGATACAGAACGAAGATGTGGGAAGAATGTTGAAGAGACCGCTGAATTGTTGTATTTGTTTAATCGTTTATTTGATTCAGTAAATTATTAATAAATTCAGTTCAAATAAACTTCCTGATCGTGGAAAATGTTTACGAGTTGGTTTAAGAGACACATCTGATCACCTGGAATTTTGAAATAGAAAAGCTTTGCCCATTCTTGACACAATAAGCTTCCAAAAAAGGTCACCTAGGACCTCCAAGTTTGAAAAACTGGTCTTTTACAAATTAAAAACATTAAATCGATTTGGGGTGTTTTGAAATCGGAAGGTTTTTCTCATTTACTTACTAGAAGGTTGAATCAAGATCCACTAGAGAATGCATTTGGTCAAATAAGGAGCTTTGGAGCTCAAAATGTTAATCCCACATCGCACCAATTTGAAGAAAATTTCAAAATACTCCTTTTCAACACCTCTCTGTCATTTTACATAAATTCTTTCAATTGTAAAGAGCACAAATGTAATAATATGTTCATTTCCAACTTTTTGTTAACAAAAATGATAGCACAAAAGCCATCAGTGTGTGAAATATTGAGGAATATGCAAAATTAGCAGAATCTAACGAAAACACTTTTTCACATAAGTTACATGAATTGGCCACAAATTAAGTAGCTGGTTATATATTGAGGAAAAAATTAAAAAAGTACCTGTTCAGTTTGTAGAAATACAAGCAAATAAGATTCGTTTGAACAGAATTCAGAAAAAATGCGATTACACAAGCTGTTTAGTGTTGTTATATGCCATAAACATATTATATTCCAAATTTCTTGCACTCTAGTGGATGTGGATATCTAACTGGGGTTATAAGACATTTTATGATGCAGTATTCTTTATTATTTTATTTGCTATATGACAATGGCTATTTTTATCCATTCCTTGTGTAGTGTGACTTTTATGTTAAATTTTGTCTGGCTCTGCTTTCGTTATATCTTTGGTTTTAATTTGTCAGTGACGGAATATTTATTAATACAACAAAATGTCTGCTGACCTCAAGTTTCACTATTCTCATCAAGAAAATGAAGATGTTTTCAATGTGATTACTTTCTAATATGTATCTTTTGTAATGTTAGCGTCTCTTCTGTTCTTTTACTTTTACCTATATTTGGGAAGAATTTATAACCATTGTTCAATTATATATGATTTTACCTTATGCACATAATGTACTATGCGATATCCATGGTTTTATTCATCCAGGTAATCATGGGTCAATTACACTGACTTTGTGCTCTATATGACTTACCATATGTACACACCGTACCAAAATGGTTAGTTAATGAAGATTATTATTATTTATCTAGTACCTTATGTACTCTCTTATGTTAGGAACCATATATTTCGTACTACACCCATTTTGTTTTGTATTTTATTTTTCAAACAATGTGTATGATTATTTTCTCTTGTTCAATGAGAGTTTACATCTTCGACAATAAACCACCTTTTGACTTGAAATTGTTTTTTTTAACATTATACATTAATTAAAAATGTTTCAGCAACAAATCATATACTCTGTTATACTCTATTTCAAGAATAAAATAGAGTAAATTCTCAGAAATACCTAGGCATATGCACACCAAATTAGATTGATTTCTGAGGATTTACTCTACGTAATATACCGTGAACAAATTTTTACATTTTTTTCAGTTTCATCCACCAAACCAAACTCTTTTTTCATTTTCGACGACATAATATATGAAAACATGATATTCTAAGATCAAATTACGTTTTCTGGAATTTGCTGACGTAACGTTTCCAATTACATTGTGGTCAACAAAATCTGATGTGGGTTCAATGAAACAGATATTATCGTATTTCATGCGTTTTCGATTGCGTACATGTTAAATCGAAAAAATCCGAGATGAATAATCCCCCACTACTGTTGATGAAAAATATAAAAACGGAGTACAATATCATAGTAGACATTCCCTTATCAAAATGAGTAATACCTAGTCCAAATTTGACTTGTCAAGCGAATATTTTTGCAAAGAAAAATCAAAAGTAGTGTTATGTGAAAGAAATTTCCTTTAAATAAATCCAAATGTAAATTTGTTGCTGTGAATCTTTCATATGGTTTGAATTTCACCCCATGTATTGAAATTGCTGGAAATAAGGGAGATCGAGTGATTTTTTTAGAACACGAGTGGAAGCAGTTTTTGACACACCAAGGAGTCATTACCAATTGTTTTTACTCACCTGATAAACTGAATGCTATTGAGGACGATAAATTCACCATTGAGTTTATTCAATTTGCAAATGGGCAAGTAGTCAAAATAAAGAAAGATCATTCCTCTGTGTACTTGGGATTCGAAACAGTTTGCAAATTATGGGAACTCCTACCCCTAATTGACTATAGAGTCGATATCTTGAAAAGACAACATTATGAACAGTACTTTCAAATTTTGAAAAACGGACTGTGCAAGCTGAGTGGTGATGTGTTACAGAATGCAATAGATTTGCTTCAACCAGAGATGAACCATAATAGTGAAAATATTAGTTCAACTCTGGAATTCATTTATCTTTACCCAGAAGTTTTCAGTGATGAGTTTTCTGATAAACCATGAATAAAAGGGTGACAATTGATGAAAGTGATAATAAAAGTTATTATATGTACAAATGGAAATTTGCATACAAGGATGCTCGAAAAACTTATTGGATGTATGTAGCAATCGATAGAATGCGATTCAACAGGCGAATAGCAGAAACCTCGAATATCATCACCCCGGTTTTGGATTCAACACATAGACAAATAATTTTCAATCAAAGATTTTGTAATTAATTTAAAGTGTATTTATTGTATAAATAAAATTGTTTTGTGAATATAAATTGTTTTATTCAAAAAGTATCATACAAAATCATTTTTTGATGTCCAGGAATTATATTTATTGCTTAGTCCTAGCCATTTTATGTTGAGTTTGTCTCCCTTTTTTCTAAGAATTTTCTCAACCAGAAACACATCATGATGTTTAACTTTTTGGAGTTCTTCCTCATAAAATCCGCCTGGTATGTCAACATCATCTTGATCTTTAAGAAAATATACTGCAGGATTTGACTGATAGACTTTTCTGACGATGAAAATTTCATTGGACCAGTTTGGAGTATACCCTTTAGCAAATGCCTCTCGGTGTTTGCTTATTCTTACGTGATCATTGATTTTGAATTTTCGTTTCCTTGGATCTACTGCTTTGATGTGACTATAAGCGTTTTTGAGTAAATACTTCTCATGACACTTTTTAACTTCTTTGGGCTTCATTCCTATCGTTCTGTGAACAGAATTGTTATATTCAGAAACTATTTCTGGTAGAATATCCAACCATTTGTAGGTTCCTCGTAGGCTAAATTGTTTCCACATTCTATTTTTCAAAGTTCTGTTTACTCGTTCAACTGTGCTAGCTTTCAAATTGGAAAAAGTGCTATAATGGTTGATTTTACACTCATCCATCAACTGTTTGAATTTTATATTATAGAACTCTTTTCCCATATCCGTTTGTAGATTTTTGGTTTTAACTTTCATATCTTTCAATATTTTTTGCATCGCACGAGTCACATCTTCCCCACTTTTCATTTTAACAGGCTCGCACCAAACATATTTTGAAAATACGTTTATAATAACCAAAATGTATTTAAATCCTTTGTTAGTTTTTGAATAGGGAATCATTTCAACCAAATCAGCTTGAAGGAGATAATTCAAACCTTTGGTGATAACACGCCTCCTTTGAAATCTTCTTCGTGAATTTCTATGTAATTCTCCTATAATATCTTCTTTGATTTTATACATTTTCAGTTATAGGACACTGAAGTACAATTTCGACAAACAGTTGATTATGCTGCTGGTGATCAACTAAGAAATTGATCTTATCACCTTTATTTAAAAACTTTCCTACCAGGCTAATTAGTGAAACGGTATCTGCATACTCTTCTCCTAGTGATATAGATATATCTTCTGGCTGGGAGTTGATGCTTTCAATTTTCCCGGAAACAGGAAATTCATAGGTAGTTGTATCATTTTGAAATACAAAAAAACCAACACTCTTCCTGATATTCTTGGTTGCCCTCAAATGAAGAACACATTTGGTATGATAAGAAGATGGACTCCATATGTAGAAAGGTGTGTTGATTGAAGGGGCTTTCGGAAGGATTTCTAATTCAGAATATGGTGTTTGAGATAATCTCAGGAAATGTCTTCCAAATTTATCGATGGGCATGGTGTCACGGTTAAATACCAAATGGAGTTAAATCGGATATGTTTTTATTTTATTATTCCTGCTTCGCGAAGTTCCTCAATTATGCTAATGATTTCATTATTCACACCGGTGTTTCCACCACATTGTGATGCAATCAAGAGCTCCAATCGCTCCACTAGCTCATTAAAATCATCAAAATATTTATATTCAATAGGAATATTGTTGAAATCAAGCATAGTCAGTCCTGAACCCCTCTTACTTCTTGTAGTTGTGCCCGGAGCCGAACTGATTCTTGGTCTTGGCTTGGGAACAAATAAGTTGGGTTCCATGAGTTTTTGAGTTTTTTCAAGTTCACGTTCTTTAGCGAAAGAGTGTAGTGTTGTGATTCGTGGTTTTATAATATTAACAAACTTTGATGTATTTGATGTTGATAGACCCCTTGTAGGATCATAACGGAGATATTGTGCATTACTTCTTCTTATTATATCGATATATGAGTCAAGATCTTTATTTTTGTATCCAAGGGGTTGTTTCTTAAACATCAGTTCATATAAACCCGGAGTTCCAGTGTATCTGAACTTATTATTGATAACAATATTGGCACCATCGAAATCCACAGTTGCCTTACCTATGGCAAACTTTTCCGTATTTGCATCAAAATATATTCCAAAAGTATCATCAAATATATTTTTCGTATCTGAAATTGTGTCTTCTATATATGCGCGTGGTAACGGAATCGTGAACTGTAGTAAGTATTGTTGCTGTGCATTCATCACAGGGTGCATACTTTCCTCAAAATAACTTCCATCCAAGTCGGATTGAGGAATGGATGAATCATATTGAAATGTTTCTTCATCAGGAGTGATCTGATAATATCCTTGATGTGCTGGTTTATGAAATTCTGGAGGTGTTGGTTGATGAAATTTTTGCGGTGTCGACTGATGATTCGAAAGAGGCGATTTAACTTCAGGTTGCAATTCTTGCTTGAACTTGGACGTTGGGGATTTTTGGACAACAGAAAAGAATTCTTTTAAAGGTTGAGTGATTGGTTCATAAGTTTTTTCTAAATGTGATTGAAATTTTGTTATATCGGATTTCAAAGTCTTATATTTTCTTCTTAAAGCCTTCCTTGCACTCAATAGCTGTTCGTGTAATTGACTCATGATGAATGACAATTATTCGACAATCATGAAGTTTATATATAAATGAATGTATCAAAACCCTTTCTGTATCGCCTCTCCTTTATGGCACAATCTTTGTCGATAACGAGAAAACCAAAATTATCTTTCCAACAATAGGAGCAGATTTCTTTGAAATTCTGCAAAGACATATCTATACTAACATGATCATCATATATATGCTTCAAATTAGTTAGGTCTTGTTGAAAAATTATAAGCAAATTAGCATAATCTCTAACAAGTTGTTTGGAAATAGCCGAATATGTTTGACATAAATAAAAACAATCTGTATGTCTGTGACGACCGAAGCAGAAATAATTTTTAATTATGTTTTGATCACATGTGGTGACGTCGAATATTATGACTAAATGATCTTTTATGTTTTCAGGAAGAATAACTTCAGTAGAGTCTTTGTATACATAGAATCCAATATCTTTCATAGGTTCCAGCAAAATCCTCAAATAAGTATATTTAGGTTGGTATAATGATTTTGTAAATAAGTACACATTTGTAAAACGAAGACCATTGGGCTGTTCCAGCAAAGACAACATAACATTAGTTTTGCCTGACCCACTTGCTCCAACGAGTAACCCTCTCTTAGATTGACCTCCAAAGAGCGCACCATGTTTTCTAACAGTATTTTCCACGTTGATCTCATCATGATTGAGAACTGGAAGCAATACATTTTGTTTTTCAGTCTTCATCGTATTGAAATAGTAATTAAAGTGGCATTAGTTTGTAACGAAATGTAAAACATTTTGTTACTTTTCATTTTTTTTATTTCATGTTGGTATCACATGTTATTGAGATGTTCCAATTTATTTAATTGTTTAGTGATTGGTAACACTGAACATAGACAGAGTGAGAGAGAGAGCGACTTCCTTCTTGGAAAAGACTTCTTCCTTCTTCGCCCCTTTCTGAATTGAGCACTCGAAGAGTCAGTTGCTTTTTGATTTTCCCTTCCGGAAAGATAAATTTTCCACAACGAGGAAATGAAAGGTCGTATACATATTTAAATGATTAATATAATCAATTTCTGATTGATTCAATAATCGAATCGATATACATATCGGCATTCTTTTGGCATATTTTTCTAAATTTCCAAAATGTATTTTTGATCTTCTCGCTTCACGAAAACAAGATGGCCTCATGTGCGTCACCATTAATTATCTGTACTAACATCTTCAAATTTTGAAAATAAATATTACAATTCAATCTTATTCGAATAACATTTCGTACCCTCTTTCGACGAGTCGGTCCTGAAATGTCATAAATGAATTCTTTCTAACCTCAAAAATTGATGACTCACATGTGGCAATAATTTCTGTAAATTCTATCTCTAAAACGTTGAAATATCAAATCAGACCTGTTTCTGTTCGTGCTGAATGGTTTTCAGTGATACCAAGTTTTTTTGGAGTGCCAGAAAATATCAATCTGCTTAGAAGGCAAGCCTAGGTGCGAGCAGCAAACGAGAAGCTAAAGGTACTCCTCCTGAATTTGGATAGTGATCTGCAGGAAAGACTGGCCTTGTATCTAGGAGAACAGGATTCATGGGTGAGTTTAAAAGCTTTAAATTTATATTTTTATTGGATCTGTGGAAGCTAAACTCGCTCATGATTCTTTGAACTCTTGGCTCGATCTCTTCCACATCACTGCCCAGGTTTGGATGGAGGGACCTGGCCAATAGTCGAAAGAAACCCTATATGTTTTGAAACCTCTCTACATGACAACCTTTCACTTCCAGTCGTTGTTACACAATCAAGTTACTTCGTGATACTGCATCACATCAAGGATTATTTCAATACTCTCTCTCTATCTGTATCTCTGTATCTACTTTTTCTTAAGAGGGAGATGAATATTTTCTTATGATTTTTCTTACGATTTTTCTTACATGTCAGTTGAACATTAGTAAGTGATTATTAAATTTAAAAAAAAAAATTTTTTGAGAAAGCAATAATTTCATAAATTTATTTTTCTTGTGCTCGTTTGAGACTGGACTCCTCTCTACCATTGCTTGAGAAGATTCTAAATTTAAGCTTCATTATATTCTTTATTTAAATTGCTTCTTAGAAACATTGTTCAAATCAGCAAACCTCAATATTTCTTTTCTAATACCAATATGTATAAATTGTAAATTTAAATTCTTTCTTTAAATTGTATCCTTGAAATATTTAATTGAGAAAATTTCAAATAATTTTTTTTTATGCCTAAGAAAATCTGAGACTAGACTTGTTCTCGATTTCGCCCATATCACGAGTCATGTGACTCAAATCTGTCACAAGGTACTGGTTTTGTTTACTTTTTCACAGCGTATACCTCAGCGTCCAAGTATCTGAGCTACAGGAAAGATCCCAGACCGACTACATATCCTATCCAGCTAGTAGAGTAGCCATTGTCTTGAGACACCCCTAAAGGCACCTACGTCCAACGTTGAAGTAGCGCTCTGGAGTAAGTCTTTCCACTCATCGCAACGACTGATCATAAAATGTAAACTAACCACAAACCACCTAATCTTTGTAAGGCGAATCGACTCTAGTAAAACTAGCTTGTATTTTTTTTTCTCTTTCTTAAAATTGTATTTTGTATATGCATACATGTTTCTCCAATCATAAGAGAAAGACGATAAGTTTATGTAATTTTGTGAATATAGTATTTTCTGAAATTCTGGCTTTTTACTGTTGAGAAGCACAAAGATTATCTTTTGACAAATCCGTGTTTTTGGTATTTTCATTTAATAAAAAAAAAAGAACCTGGTGCCCATGCTTACCTAGTATCTTTTATCTCTTTCTCTGTAAATATTTGTCAAAGGATCTATCTTTTATACTGCAGATAACGATACCCACGACCTTCCGTACCAATCTGAGCAGCTCACAGGCATTGCTGTATTAAATGAGCAAGTAAATAAAAATAAAGCACTAATTTTAGTTACACAAATTTGGCGCCTCAACTCTTTATCTGCTTAGTATTTTCTTTGTGCATTCTCAGTCAGTAACATTTTATGATCAAGGTTTGCTGACTTGAATAGTCTCTTTTATTATTTTCAATGAATGTGTATTGATCAAATCAAAACACACTCATTTATTGATTTTTTTTTTACTCTTGATATTTTACTGAATTTTTGAAAATGTCCTTGTCAAAAATTGACCCCAAACACTTGAAGGTGAATGAACTTGATTATGAGATTGCTATCAGAAATATAAAACCTACTGGAGATGTAGACTCCAAACGTAAAGTTCTGAGAGGTCTTCTCAGTCAAGAATGTGCCAACCGCAGTTTTGCTGAAATTATTGATCCTTTCTCATTTTTAGAAGATGAGAAAAACATCTTAGATTCACTTAATGATATAAAGAAAAAAATTTCAGATTTTGTTGGAACCTCCTCTGATTCTGCATATAAGAGATTAGTTTCTCGTCTCATTCATTTATCAGGCCGCATTCATAGGGCTCAAACTAGTGACGAATCAGAGGAATCCAAAAAGGAAAAATGGCAATTGGAACTTCTCACTATAGAGGGTGATCTCGATGAGAAAATTTCCCATGCAACTTCAACCCCTATACCTTCCACTTCAAATGTGACACAATTTCCATTTACTAAACCAGTCCCTGCCTATAAATGGAACATTTATTTTACTGGAACAGCTCATAAAGAGTCTGTCATTTCTTTTCTTGAAAAGGTTGAATCTTTGAGAATTGCAAGGGGGGTTTCTAAAGATGATTTATTCATTTCTGCAGGTGATCTTTTCAAATCGCAGGCCTGGACCTGGTACAATAATAATCGTTCAACTTTCAAGACATGGGACGAACTAGTTACAAAATTAAAAGATGACTTCCTACCCTATCACTACAATGATGATTTGTTAGATGAAATTCGAAATAGAACACAAGGTTCTAATGAAAGAGTAACTATGTATATTTCTGCAATGGAAGGCTTATATAATAGGTTAACATCAAAACCAGATGAAAAGACTATTGTTAATCAAATTCGCAGAAATTTGCTGCCTAAATTTGTTTCTCAACTGGCTCTATCTGATATTGATTCCTTGACTGAACTATCTAAGCTATGTAAACGGATAGAAGAATCCAGTGTATGGTCTAGTCGGTACAAGCCTCCATCCTCTCGTAAAGCTTCTTTGCTTGAGCCTGACCTGAGTTGTCCAGATTTTTTTGAAGCAGGTCCTTCCTTTAGCTCAACTAGGAACTCCACACACCTTTCTAAGGAAATTTGTGCTTCTTCCACAAGTCCACTTCCAACATGCTGGAACTGTGATTTGGTTGGCCACACATATGGTGATTGTAAAAATCCCAAGTCTATCTTCTGTTTTGGCTGTGGTTCCAAGGGTGTTGTCAAGACTAGGTGTAAGCGTTGTTCAAAAAAACTTGCCGAAGGGTGTCATGAAACTGGACACAGTCACCAGTCATTCGGAAGGTCCAGACCAAACTACACAATCCACCAAGAAGAAAAAGGGAAAATCTCTTCCCCTAAACAACACAGAGAAGTAAAACTTCTTTTCCGAGAGTGGGATGAGTGGTTGTGTGTTGTCAAAAATTTTTGTTCTAGGAACAATAAACAAGTCTGTGCTACCACCACTTCTGAATGGAACTCCTGGTTATCTGTAGTAAAAAACTTCTGCACTAAAGTTACAGTTTCTCCTTTATTTTTAAAAAAAGGTAATGACAATCGACCTTATGTTAGTGTCAACATTTTTGGTGAATCTGTAGTTTCTCTTGTTGATACTGGATCGAATGCTTCAATTCTTGGATCATCTGGATTCTCTCTTTTGAAACGTCACAAAGTTCCCATTCTCTATGATGAATTTCTTCAAGTATCGACAGCTGATGGAAAACCTCAGGAATTCCTGGGTTATGTCAATATTCCTATCTTTTTAAATGGTGTTAGTAAGGAACTTAAGTTGCTGGTTATTCCTTCTATCACACAAACCTTAATATTGGGAGTAGATTTTTTAAAATTATTCCATATTGAGGCCATGAATTTAAAAAACTTTTCTTATGAAGTCAGAGGTTCTTCAGTTTGTGCTGTAAATACTATACAGAGTGTTTCCAACTTAAGTGACCGGGAAAAGGGTGAACTTGAGAAGGTTGTTGAACTTTTTAAACAAATAGGACCAGCTGATAGGATTGGCAGGACCCATTTGATGTCACATTCCATAGACACAGGAAATGCAAGGCCATTTAAACAAAGACAATATCCTTTGTCTCAGGTAATGCAATCTCACCTGGAAAAGGAAGTAGATGAAATGCTCAAACTTGGCATTATTCAACCTTCCAAATCGCCTTGGTGTAGTCCTCTGTGGTTGGTAAAAAAGTCGAATGGCACGTTTCGAGTTTGCTTCGATGGAAGGAAACTTAACGATGTGACAGTTAATAAGGATGCTTATCCCCTACCTTTGATTGACTGTATCATCACCAAGCTCCGTGATGCTCGTTTCATTAGTTCAATCGACCTGAAACAAGCATTTTTCCAAATTCCATTGGAAGAATCATCCCGTGCAAAGACTGCTTTTGCTGTACATGGCAAAGGTCTCTACGAATTTGTCGTTATGCCTTTTGGATTAGTATCAGCAAGTCAGAGTATGTGTCGTCTTATGGATCTGGTTATTGGACCTGCCTTAGAACCATATTGTTTTTACTATCTGGATGATATCATTATCGTCACTCCAGATTTTGAAAAGCATTTGGAAATTTTGAGAAAAGTATTCAATAGGCTTAAGGAAGCCAATTTAACTATTAACTTTGAGAAATGTCATTTCTGCCGTCCCTCTCTTAAATTCTTAGGTTTTTTGGTTGATGAACATGGCCTAAGAACGGACCCAGAAAAGGTGTCTGCTGTAGTGAATTATCCTGTACCTAAAAATACTACACAGATCAGACGTCTCATTGGCCTCGTCAGTTATTATCGTAGGTTCGTCAAGAATTTCTCTAGTTTATGTAGTCCAATAACGGATTTACTCCATGGTAGAAAAAAAGGTCAACAAATTGTATGGACTCCTGAAGCTGACAAAGCATTCCAGGAAATGAAAGACTCTCTTACTAGTGCTCCTGTATTGGCAAGCCCTGATTTTTCAAAGCCATTTACCTTGATGTGTGATGCCTCGGACACAGGTATTGGTTCGGTGTTGTTTCAGGAAGAGGATGGAATGGAACATCCAATTGCTTATGCTAGCAAAACTTTGAACTCATGCCAAAGAAAGTATACCACTACTGAAAAAGAATTGCTTGCAATTATATTTGGTATTGACAAGTTCAAATATTATCTGGATGGTCGTCCCTTCGTTGTCATCTCAGATCACAGTTCACTTCAATGGCTTCGAAACATGAAGGATCCTTCACCAAGATTAGCACGTTGGTTAGTAAAATTAGCTCAGTATGATTTTACTATAGTTCATAGAAAAGGTTCTCTCAATGTTGTTGCAGATGCCTTATCACGTTCGTTTGAAATTGCCTTGCTAGATCTATCTACCTTGAAACGTGATAACTGGTATCTTGAAATGATTAAGAAGGTTCAGGAACACCCTGTGTCTTATCCGTCTTTCAAGGTGGAAAATAATATCTTGTATAAACACATTTTTTGTAAGTACAACATTGAAAGTAATCTAACCAATTGGAAAATTGTTGTTCCAACTGGAAATAGACAGGAAATTTTGGAAACCTTTCATGATCACGAGACCTCCTCTCATTTTGGTCTTTCTAAAACTTTAAGTCGCATCTCTGAATTGTACTATTGGCCAAATCTTAGAAATACAGTTTATCGTTATATCAGAAAGTGTAAAGTTTGTGCAGCCAGCAAATCTTCTAACCTACCTCAAGCAGGCTTGATGGGGTCCTATCGAAATATTAATCATCCATTTCAACTCATTTCTGCGGATCTTCTCGGTCCCTACCCAAGATCAAAGATGGGAAATCAATATCTTCTGGTTGTGGTAGATTGGTTCACAAAATTTGTTTTGGTGCATCCAATGGCTAAGGCTACTTCGAAAGCAATAGTGAAATTCATAGAAAATCAAGTCTTTCTTATTTTTGGAATTCCACAAATTTTTGCCTGCGACAATGGTCCACAATTCACCAGCAAAGAATTCAAAAATCTCATGAAAGAATATTCTGTCCGAAAGATTTGGTATAACGCAAGATATCATGCCCAAATAAATCATACTGAGAGAGTTAATAAAACTATCACAACTGCTATTCGATGTTATGTTCATGAGAATCACAAAACCTGGGATCAGTCTATCTTCAAGGTGGCACAAGCTATTCGTCTTGCAAGACATGATGTCACCACTTACTCTCCCGCTTTTCTAGTTTTTGCCAGGAACGTTCCAGTATCAGGAGACTTCTATGGGAAGATTGCAGAGAATGCAAATAATGTTGTATCTATTGGTGACAAAATCCATAGAATTCAGGATTCCCAAGCTTTGCCTCCTTTGTACGAAGATGTTCGAAAGAAGCTATACAGGTCTTATGTTCAAAATTCTAAAAGGTATAATCTGAGGAAACGTTCTTTAAAGTTTCACGTTGGTGACTATGTTTGGAAAAAGAACTATGTTCTTTCTAAGGCCTGTGATAACTTTTCAGCCAAGCTTGCTCCCAAGTTCATACCATGTATTGTTAATAAGGTGATCTCTCCTTTGGTTTATAATTTGAGGGATAGAGATGGGAAAGACTTGGGTGATTGGCATATTAAGGACATAAAACCTGATATAACTGACGATTATCGTAGTAATAGTGGTAGTGATTCAAAGTCAAATTCAGATCAGAGTAGCGAAGATGAATATTTTTCAACATAGTATCTTTTTATTAGGGCATATGTGTTGGATGTCCTTGGGTTTCCCTAAAGCTCTAGTAGAAGTATCCTACCCAACCAGTAGGGGAAAATTTTGATAATTTTGGAGTAAGGAGTTGATTTTCTTGTTGAATTTCAAGAGATCCTTCATACTGGAAACTTGTCTTGATTTCTCCCTACGACAGTAACTATCTGCTGTTTATTATTCACAGTGGCTAGTTTTAACTACGCCACTCTAGATACTACCATGTATGTTCTTTGGCACACTACTGAGTACCCCTGTATAAATTTCATAGCTTATAACTGTAATTATAATTTTTCTATATTTTCATTGCTTGCAATCCATTTAAATCTTGTAAATATTGCCTTGTGGTGATTGATATTGAGAGTGAGTACATTTCATTATCTTACCCTGTTGTTAGAAATTTAACGAGATTTTGTAGTGAAGGAAAATTCCTCTGTGAGTACCTTCTGATTATTTTCTGAATGCTATGTGCTATTGGAATTAAAGTGTTCAGAATCTGATTGGTTCTCAATAGTATAATCAGATAACCTTGATTGCTAATCTCTACCCCTATTCTTACCCTGGATTTGGAAAATTTCTGACATATAGATTTTGTAATAGAGGAAATTTTTTCTGTGGGTACCCTCTGATTATTTTCTAAATGCTAAGTGCTATTGGAATTAAAGTGTTTGGAACCTGATTGGTTCTCAACAGCATAATCAGATACTCTTAGTAGTTTAATAAGATGTCCCAAATTACTGACCTTTATCCCTATCTTTTTCTTGCAGAGTGTTCACCTCTGTGAGGAGTATCTTCAGTGCTACAGGTCCGCTGACCTTTAGTTTGGTTTCTTTAACAAGGAAATCATTATTATGATGATGCATCAGCATTTACCCTGTAGTGCCTTTTGCAGGGCATTATCATCATATCGACACACAATTGTAATCCTTAGGTTTGCATTTCGTAGTGTACTTTCAGTAATGTACTCACAATCTTCCTTTTTTCAATCATAGATTCTTGACTCAGTATTGTTGCCAAATTACATAAATTTTTCTTGAATATTTTTCTCTATATGATCAGATTCATGCTTGGAGTATTGCCTAGGAACTCAGAAAGTTCACAATTCTCTGTAAATTGAAAACTCAATACAGACATTAACTTCTTACGTTCTTAAGAGTGTTGTGGCTTATGTGAAGCTGGTTGCCTACTTATTTTAATGTCTCCGTTTAACATCTCAATCAACAATTGTCTAGCTTATCACTCTTGTTATGTGTTGCAGGATTACTCACTTTCTGATAGTTTCTCAGTTTTGCAGTACTTTGGCTGAATTTTTGTAATTAAATCCCTTATCCTAAATTTTACTTCATATCCCGCAATAGACACTCCAATGAAGGAGTTATTCTGGAAGTTTTTTACCCTTTTCTTGTTCTAAAAAAAAGGATGGTTAACTTTAAACTTTTTTTGTTTTAGGGACTCACTTTGGTGGGGTGTGAGCTCAGCTCAGATGCGACAGCTGGTTTACTAGCGGGATCTTTGGAAGGGAGAGCATTGGGGGGTCTTACTTGGGCTAGCGGTGCGCCTACGGGTGAGCATAGCAAGGCCTTAAATGGCGGCTGGGTACGGCTACTGTGTTTCTCCTGAGCTCCACTGATCTGTTGCATCTGAGGACTTGTTCACAGTGCCAGGGATGGGAGTATCCCGAACTTTTGCATTGTTGTTATTAGTGAAGCGTTTTCACTATTTCAGTTGGTGGCGCTATAGTTCACCCCAGTTGAGGTGACAACTGGACTTATTTTTTTGTTGTTTTCATAATTCATTTTTTTTTTTTGTTTCACCAAGGGTATAGTTGGTGATGGTTCCTTGTGGTTGAATTCTGGTTGGTGGTGGTTGTCTCGGGTAATCTGGAGGCGAGTGGTTGAAGATGTTCACTCACCGGCGCCGCAATCAACATCCTGCAGCGATGAGGGCATCTTTGCCAGATTGTCTGGGAGGGCTTCGGCTGCGCCGGATTTTGCCTTGGGGAATAGTCAGTAGCTGGACCCTTTTTGTATCTTCACTCCAGAACTGTGAAATACAGGGAGTTGGAAGCTTCAGCTCTGTAAGTGCTATAACTTACAAGTTTTAGTTCCAGGATATTGGTAATTAGCAATATACCTGTCTTATTATAGAAAATTTCAGCTATGTAAATGCTACAATTTACAGATTTGATTTTTGATATCTTTCTCTTTGTAATTAAAAAAAAAAAAGAAAAAAAAAAAAAAATTTTTTTTAATAAATTTTTTTTTTTTTTTACCGGAGTTAAAGGAGGGTGTAACGAAATGTAAAACATTTTGTTACTTTTCATTTTTTTTATTTCATGTTGGTATCACATGTTATTGAGATGTTCCAATTTATTTAATTGTTTAGTGATTGGTAACACTGAACATAGACAGAGTGAGAGAGAGAGCGACTTCCTTCTTGGAAAAGACTTCTTCCTTCTTCGCCCCTTTCTGAATTGAGCACTCGAAGAGTCAGTTGCTTTTTGATTTTCCCTTCCGGAAAGATAAATTTTCCACAACGAGGAAATGAAAGGTCGTATACATATTTAAATGATTAATATAATCAATTTCTGATTGATTCAATAATCGAATCGATATACATATCGGCATTCTTTTGGCATATTTTTCTAAATTTCCAAAATGTATTTTTGATCTTCTCGCTTCACGAAAACAAGATGGCCTCATGTGCGTCACCATTAATTATCTGTACTAACATCTTCAAATTTTGAAAATAAATATTACAATTCAATCTTATTCGAATAACATTTCGTACCCTCTTTCGACGAGTCGGTCCTGAAATGTCATAAATGAATTCTTTCTAACCTCAAAAATTGATGACTCACATGTGGCAATAATTTCTGTAAATTCTATCTCTAAAACGTTGAAATATCAAATCAGACCTGTTTCTGTTCGTGCTGAATGGTTTTCAGTGATACCAAGTTTTTTTGGAGTGCCAGAAAATATCAATCTGCTTAGAAGGCAAGCCTAGGTGCGAGCAGCAAACGAGAAGCTAAAGGTACTCCTCCTGAATTTGGATAGTGATCTGCAGGAAAGACTGGCCTTGTATCTAGGAGAACAGGATTCATGGGTGAGTTTAAAAGCTTTAAATTTATATTTTTATTGGATCTGTGGAAGCTAAACTCGCTCATGATTCTTTGAACTCTTGGCTCGATCTCTTCCACATCACTGCCCAGGTTTGGATGGAGGGACCTGGCCAATAGTCGAAAGAAACCCTATATGTTTTGAAACCTCTCTACATGACAACCTTTCACTTCCAGTCGTTGTTACACAATCAAGTTACTTCGTGATACTGCATCACATCAAGGATTATTTCAATACTCTCTCTCTATCTGTATCTCTGTATCTACTTTTTCTTAAGAGGGAGATGAATATTTTCTTATGATTTTTCTTACGATTTTTCTTACATGTCAGTTGAACATTAGTAAGTGATTATTAAATTTAAAAAAAAAAATTTTTTGAGAAAGCAATAATTTCATAAATTTATTTTTCTTGTGCTCGTTTGAGACTGGACTCCTCTCTACCATTGCTTGAGAAGATTCTAAATTTAAGCTTCATTATATTCTTTATTTAAATTGCTTCTTAGAAACATTGTTCAAATCAGCAAACCTCAATATTTCTTTTCTAATACCAATATGTATAAATTGTAAATTTAAATTCTTTCTTTAAATTGTATCCTTGAAATATTTAATTGAGAAAATTTCAAATAATTTTTTTTTATGCCTAAGAAAATCTGAGACTAGACTTGTTCTCGATTTCGCCCATATCACGAGTCATGTGACTCAAATCTGTCACAAGGTACTGGTTTTGTTTACTTTTTCACAGCGTATACCTCAGCGTCCAAGTATCTGAGCTACAGGAAAGATCCCAGACCGACTACATATCCTATCCAGCTAGTAGAGTAGCCATTGTCTTGAGACACCCCTAAAGGCACCTACGTCCAACGTTGAAGTAGCGCTCTGGAGTAAGTCTTTCCACTCATCGCAACGACTGATCATAAAATGTAAACTAACCACAAACCACCTAATCTTTGTAAGGCGAATCGACTCTAGTAAAACTAGCTTGTATTTTTTTTTCTCTTTCTTAAAATTGTATTTTGTATATGCATACATGTTTCTCCAATCATAAGAGAAAGACGATAAGTTTATGTAATTTTGTGAATATAGTATTTTCTGAAATTCTGGCTTTTTACTGTTGAGAAGCACAAAGATTATCTTTTGACAAATCCGTGTTTTTGGTATTTTCATTTAATAAAAAAAAAAGAACCTGGTGCCCATGCTTACCTAGTATCTTTTATCTCTTTCTCTGTAAATATTTGTCAAAGGATCTATCTTTTATACTGCAGATAACGATACCCACGACCTTCCGTACCAATCTGAGCAGCTCACAGGCATTGCTGTATTAAATGAGCAAGTAAATAAAAATAAAGCACTAATTTTAGTTACACAAATTTGGCGCCTCAACTCTTTATCTGCTTAGTATTTTCTTTGTGCATTCTCAGTCAGTAACATTTTATGATCAAGGTTTGCTGACTTGAATAGTCTCTTTTATTATTTTCAATGAATGTGTATTGATCAAATCAAAACACACTCATTTATTGATTTTTTTTTTACTCTTGATATTTTACTGAATTTTTGAAAATGTCCTTGTCAAAAATTGACCCCAAACACTTGAAGGTGAATGAACTTGATTATGAGATTGCTATCAGAAATATAAAACCTACTGGAGATGTAGACTCCAAACGTAAAGTTCTGAGAGGTCTTCTCAGTCAAGAATGTGCCAACCGCAGTTTTGCTGAAATTATTGATCCTTTCTCATTTTTAGAAGATGAGAAAAACATCTTAGATTCACTTAATGATATAAAGAAAAAAATTTCAGATTTTGTTGGAACCTCCTCTGATTCTGCATATAAGAGATTAGTTTCTCGTCTCATTCATTTATCAGGCCGCATTCATAGGGCTCAAACTAGTGACGAATCAGAGGAATCCAAAAAGGAAAAATGGCAATTGGAACTTCTCACTATAGAGGGTGATCTCGATGAGAAAATTTCCCATGCAACTTCAACCCCTATACCTTCCACTTCAAATGTGACACAATTTCCATTTACTAAACCAGTCCCTGCCTATAAATGGAACATTTATTTTACTGGAACAGCTCATAAAGAGTCTGTCATTTCTTTTCTTGAAAAGGTTGAATCTTTGAGAATTGCAAGGGGGGTTTCTAAAGATGATTTATTCATTTCTGCAGGTGATCTTTTCAAATCGCAGGCCTGGACCTGGTACAATAATAATCGTTCAACTTTCAAGACATGGGACGAACTAGTTACAAAATTAAAAGATGACTTCCTACCCTATCACTACAATGATGATTTGTTAGATGAAATTCGAAATAGAACACAAGGTTCTAATGAAAGAGTAACTATGTATATTTCTGCAATGGAAGGCTTATATAATAGGTTAACATCAAAACCAGATGAAAAGACTATTGTTAATCAAATTCGCAGAAATTTGCTGCCTAAATTTGTTTCTCAACTGGCTCTATCTGATATTGATTCCTTGACTGAACTATCTAAGCTATGTAAACGGATAGAAGAATCCAGTGTATGGTCTAGTCGGTACAAGCCTCCATCCTCTCGTAAAGCTTCTTTGCTTGAGCCTGACCTGAGTTGTCCAGATTTTTTTGAAGCAGGTCCTTCCTTTAGCTCAACTAGGAACTCCACACACCTTTCTAAGGAAATTTGTGCTTCTTCCACAAGTCCACTTCCAACATGCTGGAACTGTGATTTGGTTGGCCACACATATGGTGATTGTAAAAATCCCAAGTCTATCTTCTGTTTTGGCTGTGGTTCCAAGGGTGTTGTCAAGACTAGGTGTAAGCGTTGTTCAAAAAAACTTGCCGAAGGGTGTCATGAAACTGGACACAGTCACCAGTCATTCGGAAGGTCCAGACCAAACTACACAATCCACCAAGAAGAAAAAGGGAAAATCTCTTCCCCTAAACAACACAGAGAAGTAAAACTTCTTTTCCGAGAGTGGGATGAGTGGTTGTGTGTTGTCAAAAATTTTTGTTCTAGGAACAATAAACAAGTCTGTGCTACCACCACTTCTGAATGGAACTCCTGGTTATCTGTAGTAAAAAACTTCTGCACTAAAGTTACAGTTTCTCCTTTATTTTTAAAAAAAGGTAATGACAATCGACCTTATGTTAGTGTCAACATTTTTGGTGAATCTGTAGTTTCTCTTGTTGATACTGGATCGAATGCTTCAATTCTTGGATCATCTGGATTCTCTCTTTTGAAACGTCACAAAGTTCCCATTCTCTATGATGAATTTCTTCAAGTATCGACAGCTGATGGAAAACCTCAGGAATTCCTGGGTTATGTCAATATTCCTATCTTTTTAAATGGTGTTAGTAAGGAACTTAAGTTGCTGGTTATTCCTTCTATCACACAAACCTTAATATTGGGAGTAGATTTTTTAAAATTATTCCATATTGAGGCCATGAATTTAAAAAACTTTTCTTATGAAGTCAGAGGTTCTTCAGTTTGTGCTGTAAATACTATACAGAGTGTTTCCAACTTAAGTGACCGGGAAAAGGGTGAACTTGAGAAGGTTGTTGAACTTTTTAAACAAATAGGACCAGCTGATAGGATTGGCAGGACCCATTTGATGTCACATTCCATAGACACAGGAAATGCAAGGCCATTTAAACAAAGACAATATCCTTTGTCTCAGGTAATGCAATCTCACCTGGAAAAGGAAGTAGATGAAATGCTCAAACTTGGCATTATTCAACCTTCCAAATCGCCTTGGTGTAGTCCTCTGTGGTTGGTAAAAAAGTCGAATGGCACGTTTCGAGTTTGCTTCGATGGAAGGAAACTTAACGATGTGACAGTTAATAAGGATGCTTATCCCCTACCTTTGATTGACTGTATCATCACCAAGCTCCGTGATGCTCGTTTCATTAGTTCAATCGACCTGAAACAAGCATTTTTCCAAATTCCATTGGAAGAATCATCCCGTGCAAAGACTGCTTTTGCTGTACATGGCAAAGGTCTCTACGAATTTGTCGTTATGCCTTTTGGATTAGTATCAGCAAGTCAGAGTATGTGTCGTCTTATGGATCTGGTTATTGGACCTGCCTTAGAACCATATTGTTTTTACTATCTGGATGATATCATTATCGTCACTCCAGATTTTGAAAAGCATTTGGAAATTTTGAGAAAAGTATTCAATAGGCTTAAGGAAGCCAATTTAACTATTAACTTTGAGAAATGTCATTTCTGCCGTCCCTCTCTTAAATTCTTAGGTTTTTTGGTTGATGAACATGGCCTAAGAACGGACCCAGAAAAGGTGTCTGCTGTAGTGAATTATCCTGTACCTAAAAATACTACACAGATCAGACGTCTCATTGGCCTCGTCAGTTATTATCGTAGGTTCGTCAAGAATTTCTCTAGTTTATGTAGTCCAATAACGGATTTACTCCATGGTAGAAAAAAAGGTCAACAAATTGTATGGACTCCTGAAGCTGACAAAGCATTCCAGGAAATGAAAGACTCTCTTACTAGTGCTCCTGTATTGGCAAGCCCTGATTTTTCAAAGCCATTTACCTTGATGTGTGATGCCTCGGACACAGGTATTGGTTCGGTGTTGTTTCAGGAAGAGGATGGAATGGAACATCCAATTGCTTATGCTAGCAAAACTTTGAACTCATGCCAAAGAAAGTATACCACTACTGAAAAAGAATTGCTTGCAATTATATTTGGTATTGACAAGTTCAAATATTATCTGGATGGTCGTCCCTTCGTTGTCATCTCAGATCACAGTTCACTTCAATGGCTTCGAAACATGAAGGATCCTTCACCAAGATTAGCACGTTGGTTAGTAAAATTAGCTCAGTATGATTTTACTATAGTTCATAGAAAAGGTTCTCTCAATGTTGTTGCAGATGCCTTATCACGTTCGTTTGAAATTGCCTTGCTAGATCTATCTACCTTGAAACGTGATAACTGGTATCTTGAAATGATTAAGAAGGTTCAGGAACACCCTGTGTCTTATCCGTCTTTCAAGGTGGAAAATAATATCTTGTATAAACACATTTTTTGTAAGTACAACATTGAAAGTAATCTAACCAATTGGAAAATTGTTGTTCCAACTGGAAATAGACAGGAAATTTTGGAAACCTTTCATGATCACGAGACCTCCTCTCATTTTGGTCTTTCTAAAACTTTAAGTCGCATCTCTGAATTGTACTATTGGCCAAATCTTAGAAATACAGTTTATCGTTATATCAGAAAGTGTAAAGTTTGTGCAGCCAGCAAATCTTCTAACCTACCTCAAGCAGGCTTGATGGGGTCCTATCGAAATATTAATCATCCATTTCAACTCATTTCTGCGGATCTTCTCGGTCCCTACCCAAGATCAAAGATGGGAAATCAATATCTTCTGGTTGTGGTAGATTGGTTCACAAAATTTGTTTTGGTGCATCCAATGGCTAAGGCTACTTCGAAAGCAATAGTGAAATTCATAGAAAATCAAGTCTTTCTTATTTTTGGAATTCCACAAATTTTTGCCTGCGACAATGGTCCACAATTCACCAGCAAAGAATTCAAAAATCTCATGAAAGAATATTCTGTCCGAAAGATTTGGTATAACGCAAGATATCATGCCCAAATAAATCATACTGAGAGAGTTAATAAAACTATCACAACTGCTATTCGATGTTATGTTCATGAGAATCACAAAACCTGGGATCAGTCTATCTTCAAGGTGGCACAAGCTATTCGTCTTGCAAGACATGATGTCACCACTTACTCTCCCGCTTTTCTAGTTTTTGCCAGGAACGTTCCAGTATCAGGAGACTTCTATGGGAAGATTGCAGAGAATGCAAATAATGTTGTATCTATTGGTGACAAAATCCATAGAATTCAGGATTCCCAAGCTTTGCCTCCTTTGTACGAAGATGTTCGAAAGAAGCTATACAGGTCTTATGTTCAAAATTCTAAAAGGTATAATCTGAGGAAACGTTCTTTAAAGTTTCACGTTGGTGACTATGTTTGGAAAAAGAACTATGTTCTTTCTAAGGCCTGTGATAACTTTTCAGCCAAGCTTGCTCCCAAGTTCATACCATGTATTGTTAATAAGGTGATCTCTCCTTTGGTTTATAATTTGAGGGATAGAGATGGGAAAGACTTGGGTGATTGGCATATTAAGGACATAAAACCTGATATAACTGACGATTATCGTAGTAATAGTGGTAGTGATTCAAAGTCAAATTCAGATCAGAGTAGCGAAGATGAATATTTTTCAACATAGTATCTTTTTATTAGGGCATATGTGTTGGATGTCCTTGGGTTTCCCTAAAGCTCTAGTAGAAGTATCCTACCCAACCAGTAGGGGAAAATTTTGATAATTTTGGAGTAAGGAGTTGATTTTCTTGTTGAATTTCAAGAGATCCTTCATACTGGAAACTTGTCTTGATTTCTCCCTACGACAGTAACTATCTGCTGTTTATTATTCACAGTGGCTAGTTTTAACTACGCCACTCTAGATACTACCATGTATGTTCTTTGGCACACTACTGAGTACCCCTGTATAAATTTCATAGCTTATAACTGTAATTATAATTTTTCTATATTTTCATTGCTTGCAATCCATTTAAATCTTGTAAATATTGCCTTGTGGTGATTGATATTGAGAGTGAGTACATTTCATTATCTTACCCTGTTGTTAGAAATTTAACGAGATTTTGTAGTGAAGGAAAATTCCTCTGTGAGTACCTTCTGATTATTTTCTGAATGCTATGTGCTATTGGAATTAAAGTGTTCAGAATCTGATTGGTTCTCAATAGTATA
Source organism: Chrysolina haemoptera (assembly GCA_958298965.1). Lineage (NCBI taxonomy): Eukaryota > Metazoa > Arthropoda > Insecta > Coleoptera > Chrysomelidae > Chrysolina > Chrysolina haemoptera. The sequence goes on along the minus strand of OY282593.1, from coordinate 13,957,379 downwards.
ATCAGATAACCTTGATTGCTAATCTCTACCCCTATTCTTACCCTGGATTTGGAAAATTTCTGACATATAGATTTTGTAATAGAGGAAATTTTTTCTGTGGGTACCCTCTGATTATTTTCTAAATGCTAAGTGCTATTGGAATTAAAGTGTTTGGAACCTGATTGGTTCTCAACAGCATAATCAGATACTCTTAGTAGTTTAATAAGATGTCCCAAATTACTGACCTTTATCCCTATCTTTTTCTTGCAGAGTGTTCACCTCTGTGAGGAGTATCTTCAGTGCTACAGGTCCGCTGACCTTTAGTTTGGTTTCTTTAACAAGGAAATCATTATTATGATGATGCATCAGCATTTACCCTGTAGTGCCTTTTGCAGGGCATTATCATCATATCGACACACAATTGTAATCCTTAGGTTTGCATTTCGTAGTGTACTTTCAGTAATGTACTCACAATCTTCCTTTTTTCAATCATAGATTCTTGACTCAGTATTGTTGCCAAATTACATAAATTTTTCTTGAATATTTTTCTCTATATGATCAGATTCATGCTTGGAGTATTGCCTAGGAACTCAGAAAGTTCACAATTCTCTGTAAATTGAAAACTCAATACAGACATTAACTTCTTACGTTCTTAAGAGTGTTGTGGCTTATGTGAAGCTGGTTGCCTACTTATTTTAATGTCTCCGTTTAACATCTCAATCAACAATTGTCTAGCTTATCACTCTTGTTATGTGTTGCAGGATTACTCACTTTCTGATAGTTTCTCAGTTTTGCAGTACTTTGGCTGAATTTTTGTAATTAAATCCCTTATCCTAAATTTTACTTCATATCCCGCAATAGACACTCCAATGAAGGAGTTATTCTGGAAGTTTTTTACCCTTTTCTTGTTCTAAAAAAAAGGATGGTTAACTTTAAACTTTTTTTGTTTTAGGGACTCACTTTGGTGGGGTGTGAGCTCAGCTCAGATGCGACAGCTGGTTTACTAGCGGGATCTTTGGAAGGGAGAGCATTGGGGGGTCTTACTTGGGCTAGCGGTGCGCCTACGGGTGAGCATAGCAAGGCCTTAAATGGCGGCTGGGTACGGCTACTGTGTTTCTCCTGAGCTCCACTGATCTGTTGCATCTGAGGACTTGTTCACAGTGCCAGGGATGGGAGTATCCCGAACTTTTGCATTGTTGTTATTAGTGAAGCGTTTTCACTATTTCAGTTGGTGGCGCTATAGTTCACCCCAGTTGAGGTGACAACTGGACTTATTTTTTTGTTGTTTTCATAATTCATTTTTTTTTTTTGTTTCACCAAGGGTATAGTTGGTGATGGTTCCTTGTGGTTGAATTCTGGTTGGTGGTGGTTGTCTCGGGTAATCTGGAGGCGAGTGGTTGAAGATGTTCACTCACCGGCGCCGCAATCAACATCCTGCAGCGATGAGGGCATCTTTGCCAGATTGTCTGGGAGGGCTTCGGCTGCGCCGGATTTTGCCTTGGGGAATAGTCAGTAGCTGGACCCTTTTTGTATCTTCACTCCAGAACTGTGAAATACAGGGAGTTGGAAGCTTCAGCTCTGTAAGTGCTATAACTTACAAGTTTTAGTTCCAGGATATTGGTAATTAGCAATATACCTGTCTTATTATAGAAAATTTCAGCTATGTAAATGCTACAATTTACAGATTTGATTTTTGATATCTTTCTCTTTGTAATTAAAAAAAAAAAAGAAAAAAAAAAAAAAATTTTTTTTAATAAATTTTTTTTTTTTTTTACCGGAGTTAAAGGAGGGTGTAACGAAATGTAAAACATTTTGTTACTTTTCATTTTTTTTATTTCATGTTGGTATCACATGTTATTGAGATGTTCCAATTTATTTAATTGTTTAGTGATTGGTAACACTGAACATAGACAGAGTGAGAGAGAGAGCGACTTCCTTCTTGGAAAAGACTTCTTCCTTCTTCGCCCCTTTCTGAATTGAGCACTCGAAGAGTCAGTTGCTTTTTGATTTTCCCTTCCGGAAAGATAAATTTTCCACAACGAGGAAATGAAAGGTCGTATACATATTTAAATGATTAATATAATCAATTTCTGATTGATTCAATAATCGAATCGATATACATATCGGCATTCTTTTGGCATATTTTTCTAAATTTCCAAAATGTATTTTTGATCTTCTCGCTTCACGAAAACAAGATGGCCTCATGTGCGTCACCATTAATTATCTGTACTAACATCTTCAAATTTTGAAAATAAATATTACAATTCAATCTTATTCGAATAACATTTCGTACCCTCTTTCGACGAGTCGGTCCTGAAATGTCATAAATGAATTCTTTCTAACCTCAAAAATTGATGACTCACATGTGGCAATAATTTCTGTAAATTCTATCTCTAAAACGTTGAAATATCAAATCAGACCTGTTTCTGTTCGTGCTGAATGGTTTTCAGTGATACCAAGTTTTTTTGGAGTGCCAGAAAATATCAATCTGCTTAGAAGGCAAGCCTAGGTGCGAGCAGCAAACGAGAAGCTAAAGGTACTCCTCCTGAATTTGGATAGTGATCTGCAGGAAAGACTGGCCTTGTATCTAGGAGAACAGGATTCATGGGTGAGTTTAAAAGCTTTAAATTTATATTTTTATTGGATCTGTGGAAGCTAAACTCGCTCATGATTCTTTGAACTCTTGGCTCGATCTCTTCCACATCACTGCCCAGGTTTGGTATAATGGGACTGCGAAAGAAATCAGTTGTTAGTACGAGTCGAAACACAAAGAAGAAAGGTCGAGGTTTTATAAATACCTTGATCAACAATCTTCCTGTAGAACTGCATGTCCCTGGGTATAATTATTGCGGTCCTGGTACCAAATTGAAAAAGAGATTATTGAGGGGAGACGTAGGCGTAAATCCTCTGGACGAGGCTTGTAAGCAACACGACATTGCTTACTCCGCGACTGAAGATATTGAAGCGAGAAATATTGCTGACAAGAAACTGGCAACATTTGCTTCCGAACGTTTGAACTCGTCTGATGCAAAATTGGGGGAGAAAGTCACAGCATTTGGTGTATCTAATATAATGAATCTTAAAAGCAAGTTGGGGATGGGACTGAAACGAAAAAAAAAACCTATGAAAAAAAAGAAGGGTGGTGATTTGAAAGTTGCCAGGAAACGAAAAAGTAAACAGAAGAAAAGAATCATACCAATTCCAAAGAAAGGTGGATTTCTTCCGCTTTTACTACCACTTTTAGGAGCACTAGGTGCTGTAGGAGGAGGGGCAGCATCTATCGCTTCAGCAGTCAATAAAGCAAAATCTGAGAAACAACGACTTGCTGAACAAAAGAGACATGATTTAGCGATGGAACAAAAAGGAAAAGGTCTATATTTGAGACCTCGTAAAGGCTATGGAATGTTTGCCCAGCCATATCAAAAAAACTGTTGAAGTTGCCAAGCCGAGCCTTGACCAATATCGATTTGATGAAGAATGTAGAGCGTTTGGGAATTCCTTACTTCCGAGGTGTTTTTATGAGAGATAAACTTCCCAGACAAATTGGAAGCAAGGAGTGCGGTATTATCAATCTGGATTCTGATTTAGGAGAAGGGACTCATTGGACTGCATATTCCAAGGATAATGCCAAAGTTATATATTTCGATAGTTTTGGAAATCTCAAACCACCTAAAGAATTGATAAAATACTTCCTCAGCGCTGGTGACGTGAATAATATAAAATATAACTATGATTCTATGCAGAAGTTTAACTCTTATCAGTGTGGGCAATACTGTCTTTTGTTTTTATATAATCAATATCTCTGATGTATTTCCTTCATTAATCAATAAACTACCACTGAGAAAATATGTCTTTTACTTTCACATTGAGTGATTCATCCTCAGTGTTGAGTTATAATTTCAACCCTCCAATTTATCTGGACGATGGTGCGGAATATGAGATAGGCTTGGCAAATTTTGATTCGTTCAATGTTATTCCAAACGTAACAAAATTGAACAATATTTTGGTATGGAGTGAACACGATGAATTCAGTTATGTCATTCCTGAAGGATTTTATGATGTAACAGATATTGTTGAGCAACAATGAAGATGTGATATCCATCGACCCAAACTGGACAACTTCAAAAGTGATCATTCGGACAAATATCAAAATCAATTTTTCAGTACAAAATTCCATTGGTCATTTATTGGGATTCGAGAAGAAAATACTCAATGCAAACGGCATCTACAAATCAGACCATGAAGTGAAAATTCTCTCAATCAATACAATTTGCATTGATTGTAATATTGCGATGGCTTCATTTCTGAATGGTAATCCAGTGCATATGATTCATCAGTTCTTTCCAACCGTGCCAAGAGGGTATGAAATAGTTAAAACTCCATTGAACATTCTGTATTTTCCCGTCACTGTCAAGACAATCAACAGCATCACTGTGAGAGTTGTGGATCAAAATTTCAATTTGATCGATTTTAGAAACGAAGAAGTCACTGTTAGATTACATTTGAGAAGAAAGACGTTCTGAATAACCGTGTGGAGATTTTAAAACCAAAATTCCAACAACCCTATCAAAAGAAGACGAAGCGGACTTTGGAAGACAGTTTGGAAGCAACTGCCGAATTACTAACACCAAAAAATCTCTGGGGTTTGAACTTTTGATGTAATGGAACTGCTACAAATCACGAATGAACCTTTTATTGATAACACAATCGAAGATTATCAGTTTCATACATATCAGCCATATATTACCAATACCAGTACCAATCAAATATAATGATGAAATAAGAATTCAGGACCTGGATGCATATACATTACCTTGTAATTCATACATCTACATTGAGGGAAAGCTCACAAGGCCGGATGGGGATCCAATTACGAAAATAAAATTCAACAACAACGCAATATCTTTCTTATTCCGAGAACTACGATATGAGCTGAATGGTGTGGTGGTAGACTCTGTCAGGAACATTGGACTAGTATCAACGATGAAAAATTATTTGTCTATGGTTGGTTTCCTAAACGTGATGCGGGTGATAAAATATTAGTTGATGGCGAAGGGAATTTCAACGTATGTATTCCGCTCAAGTTATGGGCTGGCTTTTTTGAAGACTTTCGGAAAATTATGATAAATATGAGACAGGAACAGTTTTGATTCGTGAAAGCCATGATTTGGATGCCGTGATTAGTATAGATGATTCTGAAAACCCTAAAGTGAGCATAAGCAAGCTGAGTTGGTGTGTCTCTCATGTGACACCGAGTATTCAGGAACAACTACGATTAAATAAAATTGTCAAAAGCAATGTTGAATTACCTCTGAAATTCAGAAGCTGGGAATTGATTGAGTACCCTTCTCTGAATGAAACAACAAGACACACTTGGGCTGTGAAAACGACTACAAAAGTTGAAACTCCTCGACATATTATTATTGCATTTCAACAAGCTAAAAAAGAAAAGCTTACCACTTATATGAGCACATTTGATCACTGCAATCTGAGTAATGTAAGAGTATTTCTGAATTCTGAACGATACCCTTACAATGACTTGAATCTTGAATTCAAGAACAATGAGTTTGCAAAACTATATGAAATGTATGTCAATTTCCAAGAGAGTTACTATCATCTTAAATCAAACCAACCTATTTTCAATCCAAATGAATTCAAAATGATGGCACCGTTGGTTCACATCGATTGCTCAAGTCAAAAAGAAGCGATTCAGACCGGTTCCATAGTACTCAGAATTGAAATTGAAACAGCTGAAGTTACACCCAAAAATGTAACTGCCTACTGCCTTATTCTACATGAGAAAGAATTTTCATATAATCCGTTGACGAAAATTGTTGGGCAATTTTAATGCGCATGCTCGACATGTTGTTATATATATATACAGACTGACATGTTTGAATCATCAGTTCGAAGATGATATCAGAGTATAGAAGAAGATTGAAGAACCTGAAAGTCCTTAAACAATTGATTGAGTCATACAATTCCAAGCAATCACTTATAAGGAAACTCATCAATTTGAAAATATGATTTCGATGATAGATGTGCAAGGTTTTAAGATCGAGAATGATAAATTTGTAACGAAACAATTGGCTGCATTTGATGGAAGTAGAGTCTCCCACTATGTTTTCAAACCTCCATTTCCATTGAACATGCTTTCTCCGAAATTCCATAGTCAGGCCACTTGGTTGATGCATAACCACCATTGTATAGATTGGAATGATGGATTCACAACATTACACCAGTTTGGAAACATAATGAACATAATGAACTTCCAACTTCCAACTTTGATCAGCGGGTAAAATGTGATGAGTTCTCATTAGACTCTTTCTCATTCCCTTAGCTTTCCTTGTTGGGGTTGGATAGAACTGCATAGAGGCCTTATATTGATCTTTTGCTTGAAAGTTCTTCATTTCTTTATGTTTGTGCTACCCAAATTGCCTAAACTTGGACTAAGATAGTTCTCATTAGACTTTTCACATGTCCTTAAGCCCAATTGTGGGTGCTCAAACATTGGAACTAATTCACTTAACTTGGGTCACCTCTTAGGTTCAGTTTGTCTTCCCAGTATGCAGGTATATTGAGTGAAGTTCTCATTAGACTTCTTCTCGGTGTCTTAGCAATATTTGGTTGAGGATGGACAGATCCATAGAGAACCCACCTCCCTATTTTCTTTCTGATTATTACTCATTATTTTTCACCCATTACTAAATTTGATAATTTATTCGTAATCTTGATAGAGTTTTCTTTGGTAGCGTATTTTTGGAAAACGAAACGTTCCCATTAGACTAATCACTTTCAGATTTACGTTTCCTTTTTAAACTCATGTCTGGATTAGTTCAATTTCTATTTGAGTTCTTTGAATCTATGTCACATATGTCAATGGTCACTGTCACTTGTCAATAGTGTCATTGGCATACATTGTCAATTTAAATTTCTTTTCCACTTCCGCTTCAACATTCAGACAGATATGATGTAGTATCTCATATCTTTATCTTTTATAATCCTTAAACAAGATGAAAATTATTCAATTTTAAATATGTTTTATATTTTGTAACATTTTAATTTGGCCCATGGACATGCTGTTTTTATATGGCTTCTTGTACACCTGACGAGTAAGTAACCTTACTTTTCATAACTTTCAAATTTCAAAAATTTTCAATTTTATCAAATTCATTTTCAATCATTACTTACTTGCAGGTACGCACTGATGATGACTTAACAGTCGAAAGCGCTTTGCTACAATTTTTAAAATAAAAATATTTTGCACGAAATACAAAGTTTCTTCCTTCAAGTATATTGAAGCGTGCACACAGCTTGACAATTTCACATAATGAAGAGGCTCACTGAAGGAGTGGATACTATTTTTGTTAAAGGAAAGGAAAAAGCGGAATACATCAAACAATTTACCCAGCAACCAGTCATAGAATTTGAAGAACAACCCGGTTTGCGAGCATCTGAAGCAAGTTGTTTTCATCATACTAAAGATAATTGCATATGTGCACTTTCAAATGTTTATTCTCTATATCAAATGTATATAATGGATACATCTAAATAAACATATTCTAAAAGAATTGAATTTTATTTTGAGGTTTTTATTACAGAAATTTAATAAGTCAGCACTTTTCTCGACAAGTCGTATCACGTTTCCCTGAAGGTCATTGACCTCCAACACCTGCGATGATTCAGATTGATGACTCGACAGTTCATTAACCTCATAGCTTCCGGTTGTCTGGACACCAGATGTTTTCCTACAAGGTCCACTACAGAAACATCAACAATGCGCAAACGCATATTAAGCGTAATATATTATTATAAGGAGCATTATAAGAGTACAGTTAGTACTGCTGTTATCAAGCTTGGTGAAGTATGCAGTGTGGTAAATGTAAAAGAGTTTTTTCAAGAATCGATAACCTACGTCGACATTTGCAAAAAAGCTGTCCTTCCAAAGAAGCTGATGGTGCACCAGCAAAAAAAATTAAATTGAGTAATGCATCCACCAGCGCTCTACCGTCCAGAAAAAGGTTGCATGCCAATATTTCATCGGTGGTGGAAGACGATATCGAAAAATTGCAACACGCATTCAAGAATAGAATTGCAAGTTATCGATTCAAAAGCAGTGGAACACATGTTGATTATGTTAACTTCATGGAAGAAATTAAACCGAGAGTTCTGAATATAATCACTGAATACTTGGAGGAAAAACAAGGCTTGAAAATAAATTTTGAATTATTTGGGCATTATATCATACCTGAGAACGTATTCCACTGGCTTGGATTTCATCTATGAGGAATTCAAAGATGAGATGATTTCAAAGGCGTCCGAATTCCAGGAAAGGGATTCAGGCTGGTCATTACAAAAGATTTGGTATCTCGATGTGAATATGAACGCATATAATCCATTATCAGCGTCCTCTTATGTCAAGTTACCAAAAGCAATTAATATGAAAAAAGCCGTTCTGAATATGAAGAACTTTGATAATGCTTGCTTCGCTTGGTCCATTATGGCAGCAATTTTCCCTTCGAATGGAGATCCATCGAGCCCATCTTCATATCCCCATTACTGAGTTTTGAAGGAATTGATTTTCCAGTGAAATTGAAAGATATTTCCAAATTTGAAAAAATGAATAATTTATCTATCAATGTTTTTGGAATAGATACTAAATTCAAGGAAGGAAAAATGGTAACCAACATCGTGGGGCCCTTACGTTTCACAACACATCGATCTGCAACTCATGTGAATCTTCTACTGATAGCTGATTTTGATGGAAATAACCACTACTGCCTCATTACAGATTTATCGAAGTTGGTATCACGGCAAAAATCAAAGCATAAAGGCCGTGTATATACTTGTGATGGCTGTCTCCAATTCTTTCCAACTAGCAACAAACTGACGACTCATCAACAATATGATTGTAATCACCTATGTGTGCTACTCCCTAAACCCGATATGATCTTAAACAAGTATGGTGAGGTCGTGCCTGAAAACATTCTCAAATTCACAAATTTGGAAAAACAACTTCCTGTTCCTTTTGTGATTTATGCATATTTTGAGAGTTTGCTGAAACCTATTCACCACAATGAGCCATCCGATGAGCATTCATTCACATTAAAAGCATACGAACATGAGCCGTATTCATTTGGTTTTTACGTGAAGTGTAATTTTGATGACAAATACTCAGAGTTTGTACAATATCGTGGAGTTGATTGTGCTGAGGTTTTTGTTAAGATGCTGGATGAGCTCGTTTTGAAGTTATATAACAAGCACTTCAAACATGTCAAAGAAATGTTACCACTTTCACTGTCACTTGACTGGTGTGTACCGTGCAAGTGCTCATTTTAGATGTAATTTGCAATATAAGCTGGTGAAATTCATTCCTGTTTTCTTCCATAATTTAACGAATTATGATTGTCATCTATTCATAAAAAACTGTCTTCGTATAATGAGAATATTTCAGTGATTGCCCAAAACAAAGAGAAATATATTTCATTCACCAAATCATATTTGGTTGAAAAATCAGAAAATCCTAAAATTCGAGATAAATACATCTCTCTGAGATTTGTCGATTCATTCCGCTTCTTATCCAAATCATTAGATAAGCTGAGCAAAACACTGGAACCATCCCAATGTCGTGAGGTGAGGAAATATTTTCTAGATAATAGAAAATTTGAAATGATAAGACGCAAAGGTATATTTCCTTATTCATATGTTGACTCGTATGAAAAATTGGACCAAACTACATTACCAAATCAATCTGAATTCTTCGATATTCTAAATGCCAAATATATATCCCGATAGGATTATGATCGAGCTTGTGAAATATGACAGGAATTTGGATGTTCAACTCTAGGAGGATACTCCGATATTTACTTGAAATCAGATGTTCTACTATTAGCAGATGTCTTCGAGAATTTCAGGGATGTGTGCTTGGAAAAATATAAACTAGATCCAGCCCAGTATGTGACCGCTCCTTCACTCAGTTGGGACGCTATGTTGCGTTTAACTAAAGTCGAACTAGAGCTCCTAACTGATATTGATATGGTTCACTTTTTCAAGAGAGGAATTCGTGGTGGGGTAAGCCAATGTAGCAAAAGAAAGGCTATAGCTAATAATCCATTTGTATCAACTTATGATCCTTCCAAGCCAAATTCATTCATTCTATATCTAGATGCAACAAATTTGTATGGAGCTGCTATGAGTGAATATCTTCCAATGCGGGATTTTAGATGGCTTGAGCAGTATGAGCTGAACAATTTCGACTGCTTCAAAATTGGGGACGAATCATCAAAAGGATATGTATTGGAAGTTGATTTGGACTATCCACCTTACTTACATGATGATCATAATGACCTTCCTTTCTGTCCTCAGAATATTAAACCTCCAGGAAGCCAATATTCCAAGTTAGGAATAGGAATTTGAAACAGTGTTTGGAATATGGGTTGAAATTGAAGAAAATACATAGAGTTTTAGAGTTTTCACAATCAGCATGGTTGAAGTTATATATTGACTTGAATACCTATCTCCGGAATTCAGCCAAAAATGAATTTGAACGCGATCTCTTCAAATTCATCATAAATTCAATATTTGGAAAAACTAGGGAAAATGTAGATAAGAGACAAGACATTAAACTATGTGGTCACTGGAAAAATATGCCGGGATCTGTGGGAGCTGAAGGGTTTATAGCAAAACCTCATTTCAAATCGTGTACAGTGTTCGATGAGAATTTAGTAGCTAACCAAATGGAAAAACTAACTGTGACATATGACAAGCCTCTTTATGTAGGATTTTCAATTTTGGATATTTCAAAAACAGTAATATATGATTTTTATTATGGTTACATAAAAACAAAATATGGTAAGAAAGCGAATCTCTGCTACACAGATACTGATTCATTGATTCTGGAGATATTCACAGAAAATGTATACGATGATATTAGAAAAAACATGGAATACTTTGATACATCTAATTTTAAACAGGACAATATTCACAATATTTCTAAAACGACATCAGTGGTCGGTAAGATGAAAGATGAATTCTCCGGATCACCAATAGAATGTTTTTATGGTACAGGTGCGAAAGCATATTGCGTCAAGAGCACTACAGTGATGAAAAAAACAAAAGGTGTTACTAAAAATGTGATAGAGAATACAATTCAATTTTCAGATTATATTCGAATTGTTGAAACAGGTGGCACTTCTTACGCAAAATGTATGTTTTTACTTCTCATTTACACACCATTTACACGGAGTTGAGAAACAAAATTGCGCTATCATCTACTGATGACAAAAGATTTGTTTTACCCAATAATGTGGAAACATTAGCTTGGGGTCATCATAAATTAAATGCGAGAGATAGTGACGCAATGTTGGATCTATTACTATTGATGTCAGATAATTTGATAGAATAATGAATTAGGAATCTTTAATTGGTTAATAAAACGATGATATCGAGTAATGTTTTTTATTTAAATACCCTAAATACATATCACTTCAAACTACTTAAGCATAAATAACATCTTGATTGTGGAGGTGGTGGACCATCTACTTGCTCCTCCCACTCAGGTCGATTATGATGAATGAAGCAAGGTAGCTGAACCTGTAGTTCAAACTTGTTCCTATATTCATCTGGTAGTTTGTACCATGCTGAAAGAAGTTCCCAAGGCTTAGCTTTACGAATCAAATATTGTAGTGGAAATTGTCGCAGTTCATCTTCAGTAAACTTGTGTAATGGCAGGAGGTTTCTCATGTTTGGTTATAAGATCAATTAAGCTGTGAACACCTTCCATATTTTCTTTCTTCTTTCAGTGAAAAGACAAGGATCACTGAGGAGCACACACCTAGGTAGTAAATTAGAAAATGATTTATTTTATAGTCTGCATCATCTCTAATGTTAACTGATGGTGGTGAGGGTTGTAACTTGATTCTCTCTGTTTGTTCAATAGAATTATTTTTTCTCATCAATAACTCATATTCTGTGCTATTGGCTCGTATTGAACTTTTTAGAGTTCTCGGATTATTGAATTCGAAAGGAATCATCCTCGCCCACTTGGAGGGTAGAGTTTCGTTCCATGTACCATTACTATCGAAGCATATGAAAACATCACCAACATAATCAGGTTGGTGTATGAGGAGAACACCTTTCCAAATAGCTTGTAAAATTATAATATTCATGAACATGTTGAACGCTTCATTCAAACTAAAGTTGGAATACCATTTCTTATAGTTATATATGAGTTGATGATGTAAAAAAAGCATACGTATTAGAGAATTATTTATTCATTAGTATATATATATATATATATATATATATATATATATATATATTATATCTGCAATAGTTGACTATGATGGAGCCTCTCCTCCCTCCGGAACTAGCTCTTCTCCGTCTTAGTTGTACCAATAGGTGGGCACCTGATGATATCCCTTTCAAGTCGGGTATAAGTTGAACCAATGGGTGGGCACCTGATGATATCCCTGTTCAAGAACCAGCTCTTCTCCATCCTACTTGACAATGGGTGGACAGTTGATTACATTCCTAAAACTTTTTCTCCCCCAGGCGACTATGACGGAGCCTCTCCTCCCGTCGGAACCACCTCTTCTCCGTCCTAGTTGCACCAATGGGTGGACACCTGATGATATCCCTATTTAAATCGGGTATATAGGTGGGATATTCATCACAATCCCAACTTTCCAAATTTTCCACCCCATTGGCGTCAGGAACTTGCTGATTCTCTCCCTTCTCCAGGCGACTATGACGGAGCCTCTCCTCCCTTCGGAACCACCTCTTCTCCGTCCTAGTTGAACCAATGGGTGGGCACCTGATGATATCCCTATTCAAATCGGGTGTATAAGTGGGATATTCATCACAATCCCAACTTTCCATGGTTTAACAAATCCCTAACTGGTGAGTTCAGTATTCCTCGGGGGTCGTCTATGAATCTGGTATAAATTATTATCGGCCTGGGCCCTGTAACACAAGTCGTACAATTGTAACAAGTCTACAAGTTACAAGTGATCTGCCTGTAACTACAAGTCCTACATAATTCCGTATCACAATGCGAATGGCTACAATTGTAGAAAGAAAATAATTTTGTACATATGTAGCTACATATTTCATGAAAACGTTATGCCTACTCGATGCAGGCTTGTCATGACACGCGTGGGATAGTGGTTAGGTTAGGTTAGCCAAGTAGACGTCTAAGTAGGTGCGGCGTTACTGTATTTTGAGTAAAATGTCTTCAAAACGAATTGTTTTTGAACGTAAAATGCAATTTTTAAAAAAGATTAGAGAAAATAAGCATATTCTTTTCGGTGCTTTCTCAGATAAACTAGGAAAGCAAGATAAAGTAGAAAAGTGGAAAGAAATGGCGATGGTGGCTCAAAGTATTTGTTTACTTCCTGCAGATAAGGATTGGACCTATGTAAGGAATACAGTTTGGCAGAATTTGAAGAAAACTGCAATGCAATGCAAGGCAATTAATGTCTTCTGCGGTGGTGTCAATCCATACCATCGCACTGTTGTATTTGCAAGCCTTGGTCCAATATCCCGAAGGAGATTTTCAAATATGTCTCGGCTCAGACGAAACCTTTCGTTGAATTCGTTATCAGTGAGAACAGCAAAGTTTTTCCTAATATTAAAACGATATTCTTTAGGCACGTCTTCATAGTCACTTGAATCGCTTGACCACATATTGCGAGGACAAATACTTATGTGTTGACAGTACGAGAATTGTCATAATACTACTGTACAGTGTGCATTTACCCAGGGTTGAAAATAGGTAAAACATTATCTACACTTGTTGAAAATTCTGTAACACAATAATAGGCCTCAAACACAGTGGAAGCAGGTAATCTGCTTTCCGGGAGCCAGCGCCGATCGGTGCCGAATATCCGCGCTTAGTCAGGACACAGTGTCCTTGGCTTAGAAGCAGATAACCTGCCTCTTCTTCGTCAGTTCTACGTTCGGTGAGGCGTCAAACATGTCCTCTACATCTGATGATGAATTTATTGCACTGGACAGTGTTGTAACGAAATTAATGACAAGAACAAAGGTTGGTGTTCACCCCATAAATCGTGAGAGAGTACATTATGGCGAATATCACCATTTATTCAAAGCGCTGAGAGATGACCATGATCGCTTTTTCCAATACATCAGAATGACTCGTGAAACATTCGACTACATTTTGGAAAAAGTTGAACATCTGCTGACAAAAAACTGGTGTAACCTACATAGTCAGCCCATTTTACCAGAAAAACGATTAGTTATTACTTTAAGGTAAGTATCTTAACTTTGTATATATTCTTAGTATATAGGTTACTGCCAAGAAATGAGTAACATTCCATCAATAAACAGTCTAGCTACGTATCTATAACTACATGTATTTTGCCCTTGTTGTGGTGAAATAAGACTTAAAATAATACAGAAATATTTTTTTCAAAATGGTTTTGAACAAAAACATCAAACAAAAACTCAAAATCATCAAACAAACATTAGGGATATATTACTTGTCTGTAAATGTTTGATCAAAAAATTGATGATTGGTATCTGAGTAATGAAATGGCTCAGTGGACAAATCAGATGAATTTGAAGATGAAGGGCCAGGTTGAATCGGTGACAGCAAATTCATGGGGTATGAAAATTGTTCAACCAATTGTTGAACCTGACATCGAAAAGCTAATATTCGTGACTCAGGTATCTTTTTCACATGAGGCAGAAGACTTCTAAAAAACAAGAGATGTTCATCTTCTTTCTCATTTGGCCGTTGACGTTTTGACTCTAGGTATGCTACTTTTCGTTTCTCAATATCTAATAATGCTGTGTTGAATGCTTCTGTTGGGCCTCGTTTTTTCTTTGATGACGTTTGTGGTATAGCTGACTGAATAATGTGTTGTTCGGTATTGTCTACAATACCTGCATCATTTGGTTCAATTATTTCTTCACTGGCACAAGAAGTGGTCTCATTTAATTCCAGAGGTGGCTCAGTCGACTTCTGTGTTTCAGTTTGACTTTCTATCAAACTTTCAGTATTACTATCACCTAATACGTTGAGTAAATTTCCTTTCAAATTTCTAGGTGTTACCGTGTCTTTCAAGAAGAAAAGCTGTTTGAAATAAGGCCATTTGGAAGTAGGGGTATTATTTGCGGCATCACCTGAACGTGAAGGCGGAAATTTTCCTAATTCCACTGAAAATTGATCCCTAATATACTTCCATTTTTTCCGTACTTTATTTTCTGCAAAAAAAACACAATGTAATGAAGCCTACTATAATCGCGGTCATAAAATTGGGCTCAATCCTTGTTTCCTTAGCAATTGGATTAAGTAATTATTTATAACTCGTCAATGCCAGAGTCTCATCTTCAGTTTGAAAAATTCCAAACCTTGTTAACAAAATAAAAAATGGCTAGCTATACTGAATCTGAACATTTTTGGTGCACCGGAACTGTGTGTTTCTAATATATCAATTAAATATTCTTTTTAATTAATTTGATTGATTATAAAAAAATATGCGAACGTTATTTTCTACCAGGAAGATAATTCTGTCAAATGTAGACATACCTAGATTAATAACCAAGATAATTTTACAATTTTTAGGTATCTTGCTACAGGCTCATCATTTAAATCGCTGTCATTTTCATTCAGAGCTGGAGCCTCTACTGTGGGAAAAATTGTAGCGGAAACTGTTGCAGCATTATGGCATGTTTTGCAACCAATCCATTTGCCTGTGCCGAAGAAAGAAGATTTTCTAAAGATATCCGAAGATTTCAACAATATTTGGAATTTTCCACACTGCATCGGCAGTATTGACGGAAAGCATATCCGCATTCAATCCCCTAAAAATTCAGGATCTATGTTTTTTAACTACAAAAAATATTTTTCTGTCATTTTACAAGGAGTATCAGATGCTAATTATAAATTTGTAGTTATAGATGTCGGTGGATATGGCAAACAGAGCGATGGTGGAACATTTCAATCATCAGAACTATATAAGTTGTTAGCTAACAAACGACTAGATATACCAGAACCATCTTATTTACCTCAAACTAGAATAAAAGCACCATTCGTACTAATAGGTGACGAAGCATACCCCCTACTTCCCTATCTTTTAAAACCCTTCGGTGGCAACGATTTAACTATTGAGAAAGAGTGCTTTAATAAACGATTATCTCGTGCCAGAAAAAGCATTGAATGTACATTTGGTATCATCAGTGCTAAATGGCGATTACTTTTAAAAT
This sequence comes from Chrysolina haemoptera, assembly GCA_958298965.1. Lineage (NCBI taxonomy): Eukaryota > Metazoa > Arthropoda > Insecta > Coleoptera > Chrysomelidae > Chrysolina > Chrysolina haemoptera. The sequence goes on along the minus strand of OY282593.1, from coordinate 13,941,170 downwards.
GTATTGAAACTGACATTGTTACTGCAGACAATATAATTAAATGTATATGTGTTCTTCATAACACTATAATAGACAGAGAAGGATTTGAACGACATTTGACAGATATAACTGTAAATTTTCCAGATCATGATAGATGGCAAGTAAGAGGACGACCACTGACTGAAGCCAAAACGATTAGAGATATTTTTGTAACTTACTTTTCCAACATCACACTATCATTCGATAAATAAAAGTAATAAAAAAATTCCGTACTTACCATCCTCTTTCATTTCGCCACAGATTTCTTTCCAGTACCTATCAATAACATTTCTGTTACTGTGTAGTTTATGTCTTTTGTCCCATATAGGGCTTCTTTTATAAACAGCTGATATTAAAGCGTCTATATCCATCATCAACCTGCTCGAACAACCGGCGGGAAAGAACAAAATATTCATTCCGATAAAACCTCCAGCACCGACTACCAGCGCCTACAAGTTTGAGCCTGTTTCCATCATGTTATGGCCAATTCAAAAAGATGATATTATTACAGATGCTTATAGGCGCTGGTCGGCGCTGGTTGCCGGTAAGCAGGAAACCTGCGTTCACTGTGTTTTCGCCCATACAAGTGTTAACTTTGTGTTACAGAAAACGCTTACAAATGTCGAGATTCTTCCGTAATTATTGGTGCCGCTCGGGTAATTACAAGATGGGTTGTGTTATGCAAAAGTTACAAGTGTAAAATATATTCTAACAATTGTAGGACTTGTACGACTTGTGTTACAGGGCCCTGGTATCCAAACAGAATGAACAAACTCCGATTCTGAGTTTTGGTTGGCTGGACCAATAATTACTTGGTAAAAAACGAACAGCTACTCTTCTACATACACAGCACAAACTTTTTTCACTAACTGAACTCTTTGTTGAATATGTTGACATAATGATGACACTATAATGCTTTTTCATTCTTTATATATCGAAAACTAATTAGTGGAACGGGGAATACCCACTCAGCAAATCTAAATTCAATATGAGTGGGGAATGCCAAGTCAGCATATCTCAGGAAACATAATCACTAACCTTGAGAAGAGTCATTAGTAATGTGAACACCTAGATGTTACAAATTGTGAGTAAGCAGGTTATTGTAGATATTTGTTAACACAGCAAGTGTCACTTGATTCCACTCCGAAATTTTTACATTTTGTATATATTTGATCATCTCTTCGTGTGATTAATATCTATTAACTATGGAAGTTGACGAGGTTGATTTAGGTTTCGAATCAGAGTGTGATGAAATCATTTGTGATCCTGAAGAAGTCGATGATAAAATTGCACAAACTCAAATTATTGGAAGTTTGGAATTTGTTTCAACAAGTGTATTCCAAAGTATGTGCATAAGTGAATACTACTTAATCCCGAGTTTGGAAAGAGACAGGAAAATGTGTATCGTATGTTTCTACGACTTCGCAGCAGGCGTGAATTCCAATATAATATGTGAACAAGTGTCAAACCATTACTCGGGAACAATGGATTATATCCTTGAACGCTCTATATTCTGCAATGACTGTACAAAATCATTAGGAACAGTGTGCTTAACAAGATCCTGTATGTTATGCAACAATTATAATTATCAATTTCCTGAATAAATTTTATTATACACAAATATGGATTATTTGAATTATTTGTTTTCCCTACTTCTTGAAATGATGTAAGATATCAGATTTTGGGTAAAGTATCATATTTGGTACCTATTCTTCAGGTTTTTCTAAAATTGAAAATTAATTACTGGAATGCATCGGCAAATAATAATAATAACCATCTTGTACCAGCACAGATTTTGGTTTTGTATATTCTCAAATATGTGTGAACAAAGCCAAACTGGATACGTCTATTCTAGCTAAATATGATTTGACATGTCAAAGAAATTCACTTATACCACTATTTCTAGTCGGATGTCAGTAATTCCTAATGCCTCTATTCTGTGAGCTGGCTGAACGCACCTTGAATGAAGTAAGAGCCATGTCAATAAGGCTTTTCTGTAACAAAGATCCGCGAGGTGGCAGCACTATAGCGTAAGGTCAGTCATCTGACGATTATTTTTTTTATTTAATCATCTTTCAAGTTATTAACAGGGGGATATTATATTTTATGAAATGCCACAGTGTGCAGTGCCAATAAAACAGGGAGTATAAGTTACCCTTGAGAGATAAAACTCGATTGAAATAGTGGCTTGTCTTGTGCGTTTGAGCTCAATCTTTAATTCAGATAGGTACTTTTCTTTGTCCTTAATCCATATTTATATTTTAAAACGGTGCGAATAGGATACATTTTCCGTAAAAAGTTTCACGGTCTCTCTCTCTCATCATTTTATTGCCCTTTAGCAGAAAAGGGCAATATGGACAAAGTTTCACGGTCATAAAATTCAGTAAAATTTGACAGTTGTTTAGACCTGACGCCTACGTTGCGACATCTGGTGTCACAAAAAATATAGAAAACCCTCATTGTGTGAGCAACAGCCATGCCAATTGTGTGAGCTGGCTAAACGCACCTTGAACGAAGCAAGAGCTAAGTGAGCTGGCTGAATTCGCCTCAAAGAAACCAAAAAATTTATAGAGAGAAGAAGACATGACCGTTGAATTTCTGACGTCGGTCGGAGTCTGTGTCATTTGAAATTTCGCTGAGTAAATAATATTTATGTTCAAAGTATTTTTTGAAAACTCAGCTATAAAAATCATGATTATGATAAAGTGTTTTTACACCCAAAAAATCTTATGGAAAGTAAAAATTATACCGATAAAAAACATGATGTAAATTCAAGTGTTCAAATTTTGTTTTTGGTGAAAATTTGGTGTAGAAACTGATATTGTTCGTTTGAAAACGCTGCTATAATCGTGATTTTGACAAAGTGTTATTACCACAACCCAAAAAGATTATGGAAAGTGAAAATCAGATATACAAAAAATTCGAGTGTTCAAGTTTTGATTTTGGTGTGGGAAGTGAATGCTATTGTTTATTTGTGTGTGGAAAGGATTACTTTAGAATAGCATTCAATGAACGAATGCTTGGTGAGTTACTATTTATAAATATATTTTACTCACTGTCTTGAACATATTTCAATAATATACCTCTACCTCCAATGAAGTAAAAATATATTTAATTTTTATCATGAGAATAAATAATGAAAACATCACAGATACTATTCTATTTATTTTTATTAAATGTATACAGATAAAAATTATATAAAAAAGTGTAAATGGTTAAAATATAGCAATGAGCATATTCTAATATTACAATACTCTAAATGAAACAAGAAACTTATATCCTGCAAGTCTAGATATTTGAAATATTTGGCATAATGCAATCCATTGAACTTGTAATTTGAGAGAATTCTGATATTATAATACTGGAAATGAACCAAAATATGCATATCCTGGAAACAAATGAGTGGAAGTCATTTGATAAAAATTAATATCTGCAAATTTGAATCTTGTGAATTAATACTATGAATTTTTGCAACTAGACAATTTTGTCTTGCATTATATTCAATACTTGTAAAAATTATTCCTTTTCTATTACCTTTGATAATCATATACAGGGTGTCTCATGTTTGCTATGACAGTCTTGGGAAACCAATGATGATGAAGAAGTTAAATTTTGGGGATGGATTTCATTACACCTTATCATATCTGGACTTTATTTCTTGAATTTAGGAATTGTATCAATTTGAAATTTTTTAATGGGGGCACCTTAAAATTTAGATTTGTTCATACATGTTTGCAACCGGAAACGTGACGTCATCGAATTCCATGAAACGTAATTTGATATCTAAAAATTATTTGGTGACTCGTCCCTCCCAAAGCGGTCTCATTTCTATAGAGCTCCCTCCCAAAGCGGTCTCATTTGTATAGGCCTTCCTCCCAAAGCGCTCTCATTTTTACTCTACTAAAGTCTTTCAAGAGTGGAAAAATTGAAAATTGAATGTCACTCGAAAAATGTTGTTGTTGTTGTTGAACGTTCTATCTCCAACCAGTCTCATGAAATTTCCAATATTTTTTAAATGCATCAGATAATACAACATTTGGGATATCGTTGGATCATGTTACATTAAAATTGAAGTCCCGAGGTACGTTTCAAAAGTGGGAACTTTTCATTTTGAAATGCCAATAAGTTATACGAAGAAGGTTATTGACAAACCCACATGACGTCGATGATGAGGACATTCACCAAAGCTATACCATTGAAAGTAACAAATTGCTCTTTACAGGCAGTCGAGTGGTTAGGATCAACGCTATTAAATCATTTTAGCTGCCGGTCGTGTGGTTCAAAGCATTGCGACTGCAGATTTTTTTCTCTGATGGCTGACGGAATCGCACGTTGAAAGGTAAGTCCTCGTTAATACTTGGCTCGTACAAGTTTCGATTTCTGAGGGCTGCCGTTCGTAGGGTGACGACAGCTGGTTAACGAAAAAACAATGTAAAACAACTCTTGTTTTTTAATTTCATCAAACTCAATTATTGAAAGATGGTTTCAAACATACCAATACGAAACAAATTCGTGAAGACATCACATCACTATTGGACCCATCACATTATCTAATTAGGAGTCCAACCAACATTGGTTGAGGGTTCGATCGAAATGAAAAGGAAATGTATGATCGCAAACTCGGGAATGATTTCAAATGAAATTCTCTACGGCTTCTGGCCATACTGGGCATGATAATGAATAACCAGAAAAATATCAACAATAACAAGATATGTATTATTTTGTCTTATTATTTGATGCTGAAAGAATGTAGGATCACACTATCATTCGATAAATAAAAGTAATAAAAAAATTCCGTACTTACCATCCTCTTTCATTTCGCCACAGATTTCTTTCCAGTACCTATCAATAACATTTCTGTTACTGTGTAGTTTATGTCTTTTGTCCCATATAGGGCTTCTTTTATAAACAGCTGATATTAAAGCGTCTATATCCATCATCAACCTGCTCGAACAACCGGCGGGAAAGAACAAAATATTCATTCCGATAAAACCTCCAGCACCGACTACCAGCGCCTACAAGTTTGAGCCTGTTTCCATCATGTTATGGCCAATTCAAAAAGATGATATTATTACAGATGCTTATAGGCGCTGGTCGGCGCTGGTTGCCGGTAAGCAGGAAACCTGCGTTCACTGTGTTTTCGCCCATACAAGTGTTAACTTTGTGTTACAGAAAACGCTTACAAATGTCGAGATTCTTCCGTAATTATTGGTGCCGCTCGGGTAATTACAAGATGGGTTGTGTTATGCAAAAGTTACAAGTGTAAAATATATTCTAACAATTGTAGGACTTGTACGACTTGTGTTACAGGGCCCTGGTATCCAAACAGAATGAACAAACTCCGATTCTGAGTTTTGGTTGGCTGGACCAATAATTACTTGGTAAAAAACGAACAGCTACTCTTCTACATACACAGCACAAACTTTTTTCACTAACTGAACTCTTTGTTGAATATGTTGACATAATGATGACACTATAATGCTTTTTCATTCTTTATATATCGAAAACTAATTAGTGGAACGGGGAATACCCACTCAGCAAATCTAAATTCAATATGAGTGGGGAATGCCAAGTCAGCATATCTCAGGAAACATAATCACTAACCTTGAGAAGAGTCATTAGTAATGTGAACACCTAGATGTTACAAATTGTGAGTAAGCAGGTTATTGTAGATATTTGTTAACACAGCAAGTGTCACTTGATTCCACTCCGAAATTTTTACATTTTGTATATATTTGATCATCTCTTCGTGTGATTAATATCTATTAACTATGGAAGTTGACGAGGTTGATTTAGGTTTCGAATCAGAGTGTGATGAAATCATTTGTGATCCTGAAGAAGTCGATGATAAAATTGCACAAACTCAAATTATTGGAAGTTTGGAATTTGTTTCAACAAGTGTATTCCAAAGTATGTGCATAAGTGAATACTACTTAATCCCGAGTTTGGAAAGAGACAGGAAAATGTGTATCGTATGTTTCTACGACTTCGCAGCAGGCGTGAATTCCAATATAATATGTGAACAAGTGTCAAACCATTACTCGGGAGCAATGGATTATATCCTTGAACGCTCTATATTCTGCAATGACTGTACAAAATCATTAGGAACAGTGTGCTTAACAAGATCCTGTATGTTATGCAACAATTATAATTATCAATTTCCTGAATAAATTTTATTATACACAAATATGGATTATTTGAATTATTTGTTTTCCCTACTTCTTGAAATGATGTAAGATATCAGATTTTGGGTAAAGTATCATATTTGGTACCTATTCTTCAGGTTTTTCTAAAATTGAAAATTAATTACTGGAATGCATCGGCAAATAATAATAATAACCATCTTGTACCAGCACAGATTTTGGTTTTGTATATTCTCAAATATGTGTGAACAAAGCCAAACTGGATACGTCTATTCTAGCTAAATATGATTTGACATGTCAAAGAAATTCACTTATACCACTATTTCTAGTCGGATGTCAGTAATTCCTAATGCCTCTATTCTGTGAGCTGGCTGAACGCACCTTGAATGAAGTAAGAGCCATGTCAATAAGGCTTTTCTGTAACAAAGATCCGCGAGGTGGCAGCACTATAGCGTAAGGTCAGTCATCTGACGATTATTTTTTTTATTTAATCATCTTTCAAGTTATTAACAGGGGGATATTATATTTTATGAAATGCCACAGTGTGCAGTGCCAATAAAACAGGGAGTATAAGTTACCCTTGAGAGATAAAACTCGATTGAAATAGTGGCTTGTCTTGTGCGTTTGAGCTCAATCTTTAATTCAGATAGGTACTTTTCTTTGTCCTTAATCCATATTTATATTTTAAAACGGTGCGAATAGGATACATTTTCCGTAAAAAGTTTCACGGTCTCTCTCTCTCATCATTTTATTGCCCTTTAGCAGAAAAGGGCAATATGGACAAAGTTTCACGGTCATAAAATTCAGTAAAATTTGACAGTTGTTTAGACCTGACGCCTACGTTGCGACATCTGGTGTCACAAAAAATATAGAAAACCCTCATTGTGTGAGCAACAGCCATGCCAATTGTGTGAGCTGGCTAAACGCACCTTGAACGAAGCAAGAGCTAAGTGAGCTGGCTGAATTCGCCTCAAAGAAACCAAAAAATTTATAGAGAGAAGAAGACATGACCGTTGAATTTCTGACGTCGGTCGGAGTCTGTGTCATTTGAAATTTCGCTGAGTAAATAATATTTATGTTCAAAGTATTTTTTGAAAACTCAGCTATAAAAATCATGATTATGATAAAGTGTTTTTACACCCAAAAAATCTTATGGAAAGTAAAAATTATACCGATAAAAAACATGATGTAAATTCAAGTGTTCAAATTTTGTTTTTGGTGAAAATTTGGTGTAGAAACTGATATTGTTCGTTTGAAAACGCTGCTATAATCGTGATTTTGACAAAGTGTTATTACCACAACCCAAAAAGATTATGGAAAGTGAAAATCAGATATACAAAAAATTCGAGTGTTCAAGTTTTGATTTTGGTGTGGGAAGTGAATGCTATTGTTTATTTGTGTGTGGAAAGGATTACTTTAGAATAGCATTCAATGAACGAATGCTTGGTGAGTTACTATTTATAAATATATTTTACTCACTGTCTTGAACATATTTCAATAATATACCTCTACCTCCAATGAAGTAAAAATATATTTAATTTTTATCATGAGAATAAATAATGAAAACATCACAGATACTATTCTATTTATTTTTATTAAATGTATACAGATAAAAATTATATAAAAAAGTGTAAATGGTTAAAATATAGCAATGAGCATATTCTAATATTACAATACTCTAAATGAAACAAGAAACTTATATCCTGCAAGTCTAGATATTTGAAATATTTGGCATAATGCAATCCATTGAACTTGTAATTTGAGAGAATTCTGATATTATAATACTGGAAATGAACCAAAATATGCATATCCTGGAAACAAATGAGTGGAAGTCATTTGATAAAAATTAATATCTGCAAATTTGAATCTTGTGAATTAATACTATGAATTTTTGCAACTAGACAATTTTGTCTTGCATTATATTCAATACTTGTAAAAATTATTCCTTTTCTATTACCTTTGATAATCATATACAGGGTGTCTCATGTTTGCTATGACAGTCTTGGGAAACCAATGATGATGAAGAAGTTAAATTTTGGGGATGGATTTCATTACACCTTATCATATCTGGACTTTATTTCTTGAATTTAGGAATTGTATCAATTTGAAATTTTTTAATGGGGGCACCTTAAAATTTAGATTTGTTCATACATGTTTGCAACCGGAAACGTGACGTCATCGAATTCCATGAAACGTAATTTGATATCTAAAAATTATTTGGTGACTCGTCCCTCCCAAAGCGGTCTCATTTCTATAGAGCTCCCTCCCAAAGCGGTCTCATTTGTATAGGCCTTCCTCCCAAAGCGCTCTCATTTTTACTCTACTAAAGTCTTTCAAGAGTGGAAAAATTGAAAATTGAATGTCACTCGAAAAATGTTGTTGTTGTTGTTGAACGTTCTATCTCCAACCAGTCTCATGAAATTTCCAATATTTTTTAAATGCATCAGATAATACAACATTTGGGATATCGTTGGATCATGTTACATTAAAATTGAAGTCCCGAGGTACGTTTCAAAAGTGGGAACTTTTCATTTTGAAATGCCAATAAGTTATACGAAGAAGGTTATTGACAAACCCACATGACGTCGATGATGAGGACATTCACCAAAGCTATACCATTGAAAGTAACAAATTGCTCTTTACAGGCAGTCGAGTGGTTAGGATCAACGCTATTAAATCATTTTAGCTGCCGGTCGTGTGGTTCAAAGCATTGCGACTGCAGATTTTTTTCTCTGATGGCTGACGGAATCGCACGTTGAAAGGTAAGTCCTCGTTAATACTTGGCTCGTACAAGTTTCTGAGGGCTGCCGTTCGTAGGGTGACGACAGCTGGTTAACGAAAAAACAATGTAAAACAACTCTTGTTTTTTAATTTCATCAAACTCAATTATTGAAAGATGGTTTCAAACATACCAATACGAAACAAATTCGTGAAGACATCACATCACTATTGGACCCATCACATTATCTAATTAGGAGTCCAACCAACATTGGTTGAGGGTTCGATCGAAATGAAAAGGAAATGTATGATCGCAAACTCGGGAATGATTTCAAATGAAATTCTCTACGGCTTGTGGCCATACTGGGCATGATAATGAAATAATTTCGTTAATTGAAGAATAACCAGAAAAATATCAACAATAACAAGATATGTATTATTTTGTCTTATTATTTGATGCTGAAAGGATGTAGGATGGTGTGGAACGACAAATAGTGAATGAATTACATAAGGCGGCAAGACGTAACCACAATCAAAGGTTTTGCAGATTTGTGGCAAATCGATCTCGCTGAATTACAACCTTATGCCAAACCTAACAAAGAATATCGCTATAATTCAGTGATTGATTGCCACTTCAAATAATTATGGATAGACCCAATCAAAAATAAATCAGGCACCGCTATTATCCATGCAATTACTCTCAAATATTCTCCGAAACATTCACAGTGCGAACAAGGAAAGGATTTTTCGAAGGTCAATCATTATTTCCCATTGAGTACTATGAGGGCTACCATAGCAGAAAAGGTCATTCGAACAAAACAGACGTGAATTCACAGATAATATATCCAAATTGAGATATATGAGAGTCAGCTCTTGAAATTTTGAAAACACTCAACTCTAATGGTCTCGCTCAGTATGAAGAAAAACTATTAGATTTTTGTTGGTATGGATTTGATGAACAAAATAATGTTTCAGTTGATATTTTTTTCTTTCAATACATTTTTACAATTTTCAGAGTGAGAGGGGTCGCTTTAGACTGGTTCACCTCTATCTCTCAGATCGATAACAACAAGTAACAACAAACAACGCCACGTCCAGCATGAAAAATATCAATTCCGGGTCGATACTTGGTCCTACGCTCTTCATAGTATATATTAATGATAGGTTGAAATTTCTTCAGCATACTTCATCATTGATTGTCTCGTATGCACAAACAAACTTCCTCATAAAAAGTGATTCAGTGAATGATGCCGAAAATAAAGCAAAATCAATTTTCAGAAATATGTCACTATGGACCGAAAAAAATAAATTGCGTCTTGATAATGGTAACACCACCTGTATCACGTTCAAAAGATCGCAGTTGCGAGTGGATCACAACGAAATAGTATTGTCAGACTGTCGCCTGTAGAAGAGAAACTCAAATGTTGTGAAATTAAAAATTGTTGGAAATTCTGCGAACCAAATACGGATACCGATATCATCGGGAGTTTCATCTTGGCGGTTCCGCGGAATTTAGTACCCACGTGTTGATTCTCCACCAGACTAAATTAATTCCACCTGGTTGCAAAACGTGGTTTATGACACAAGCTTTACGAACTGCCTTTGAAAATTTACCGAAACATGTTAACTCTTTTAAGCATGGGCTACCGCAGAAAGAAGACGATTGCGATGGATCAGCGACATTGAAGCTGTTCAGCTCAGACAGCGACAAGGTTTGGAGTGAAACAGAGGAATACATACGCGAATCGCAATCGGACTCTCTATACGATATTCGCAGATTTCAGTGAATGTAATAAATTCGTCAAAAAGAAGATGGCATTCATGAAACGATTTGAAGCGAAACAATTGATACCTGAATAAGATATGTACAAGACTATTACGGATAGAATTCGTAGCAAATTTGAACACGGTAGAAGAAGCTATAAATGTTATAAACAGTGACATTAACTACGTCCAACTAATAAGAAGAGAGTTCTGTACTTTGCCACCGGATGTTCCTATCAGTAGTAGCAGCAACAGCAGCAGCAGTAGTTCTAGTAGTAAAGATGACTGCGAAGCACACAAAGGGAAGCCTAAAAGGGGACGCATGATTGGCGGATTTCTCACAACTATCGCTGATAACGACGCAGGTGCGGTAGAAGAACATCGAGGTAGAGCAGTGATAATTCTTTCGACAGAAATTGGGAAAATCATGTGAGCGGCACAGGTAAATTATATTTACGAAATTTTAAAATGACCAGAGCCGCATACCGTGAACATTCAGCGAAAGATACAGCGCGTCGCATGTAGGACGCAGAAATAAAACTGCAATATTTCAATAATGGTAGTGTAATTTAATGGATGACAACCGATTGAAAAAACTGCTCGGCGGAAATACATTAACGACGGATGTCGATGAAAATGGCATACTTAAATATGTTGAATCGGACGAAGACTGCAACCATGATGTTTCTACTAGCTTCCGTTTAGTAGACATAAAAGTTATGCATCAAGTGATACCACTGAATTGGTTCAACGAATTCGTCACTATATAATTGTCGGCGGCGACGCGAGACAATGTATTCGAAACGCCTCATATTGTCCTTATGAAGGCAATTGCGCGTATTGCCTTCTCGAAGTATGGTCCACAATTCGATCGGTGGACATCTAAAAACACTAAGGACTTTGGGGCAATTAACATAAAAAAGATGATGAAACCACGAATAATAGAGGGACATCGGCACGAACATCAACGGTGGTGGTTAGGCGGACACATGTTGCCAAAATCTGTAATTGCGGCCATAGAAACGCCGAGACTTATGGTTTTATCTTTCTTTATGTCAGCAACACTGGCTAACACGCAATTCGAGAGGAAACTGCTGGTATATCACATAAAAGAGTATGTGGAATATTTTCCAAATATTCTTGTCGGTAAGCAAGCGCGGTAACGTAATCGCTGGTCAACGGTGAGGCCTGCTCATCGAAATTACTCCGAATCAGATGACGAGGATGAAGACGAAAACAATGGCGATAAAGCCCAGCAACACGACGCTCCCACCACTTCCATAGCTACACGAGACTGGGGAAACGTATCCGACGATTCGTCGTCGTCGAGTCGTGATTGCCAACCACAAGCAGGACCATCTGTAACGCGTTCGCGTTGCAGACGAGATCTGCGACTGGTTATTTTCGACGATTTGACGTGCCACCACACCAGAGAACGCGGCTTGAATACGACCCTACAATGGACAGAGCAATTATAAGATTTGCTATAGAAAATTTGCCACGAGTTTGGAAAAACGCAAGAAATTATGGAAAGAAGCAGTCGCCGTCACACTGTCCAGCTTTTGGGGTGAAGCAACGTTTTTTGACGATCTTAAAAAAGGACAAGGCTACAATTATGGAGAAAAAGATGACATTGACGCACTATTAAGCTCTGTACGTCATCTTTTCGGTAAAATCACAAATTTTGAAGGACCCTGTATAATGGAGGACGAATTCCCTTAGACATATCTAATACACAGGACATTGTCAAACTAAATCCCAAAATTAGGCTTTCTACGAATCCAAATACTGTTGTAATAAACAATTAATTAAAGCTATGTTTCGCACAAAAATTAGGAAATTCTCGAAAACCTTCAGAGATAGGTATAGGAAAGTATTATACAAAAATAATTGAAAAGTAGTAGCGAAGCGAAAAATGCAATAATATTCCAACCGAATACGTCACGCTGTAAACCCAGCGAACGCTGAATTTGTCTGGCCTGCACTGTAGTAAGCGGCGGCAATAACCTGGGTGGATTAGAAAGCCTGTTGTAACATCACTTAAGGGGTATTGGGATCAGAGATTGAGTGCTCGCAAGCTCTTTTGCACTCAAAAGAGCTCGCGAGCACTTTTTACGAGCACTAAGCCCTTTTATAAAGTTCTTACAGAACTAAGCACCGATTTGAAAAACTGCTCCTATGTACAGTGCTTACGAGCACAAAAGGGCTTGGAGTGCTTAGAAACAAAAAAAAAACTTTCCGAAAATGTAGATGTAATGGCAGATAGAGGTTTCAAACATCTAAGTACTATACTGTATAAAAAAAAATGTAATTTGTTTCGGCTCCTAAGTGTATCAGAAGGCCAAATTTCAACAAATGAAGAAGCTCTCGATGGTAAACGTTTTGCAAGAATGCGAATTGATGTAGAACGAGTGATTAGTCGAATTCGAGAGTTTCATTATTTGAGTCCTCATATAAATATCGATATGCATAATCAAGGGACATTAGATGCGCTGCTTTGAATAGGCATAAAGATTCACATTATAATATTTTTAGAAAATACTAGTGTTAGTAGTGTGGGGGTCACTTGAAAACGGATCGATTTCGAAAAACATAGCTGCAATTGTGAAAAGTTGGGCAAACCCAACGTCGAACGTTCGACGTTATGGGTGCTTAACCCAACCTGTTTGGTTCAGATAAGGTGAGGGTAGCGTCTTAACCTAACTTCAAAGTACACGATTCAAATGAAAAGTATACAGGGTGTCATTGTCACGAGGTCAAGGCAGCCGGTCGGCGAAGTCGAGGTGGTATTATCTACCGCACGCTGGAAAGAGGAAAAACATGGAATTTTGGGTGGGAAAATGAATCTTCGCATCATTGAGGGCATGGGGATTCAAAAGTTTTTGTTTTACGTATACAAAGCGTCTCATAAATGGTATCATGAACGGGCCCGTCATTTTTAACGTGCGATACATGTGCATGTCAGTGCATGCCAGTTTGACTCTGTTTCTTGTTCGCTTATAGGAGATAGGAGACGGTCAGATTGACAGGCAGGCAGAGTGACATATTCAGTTTGATCGAACCAGAACGAACTAATTAAGTTACCTTATAAAACGACTATTCTAATCGCATTTTTGCATGTTTTAGCGTTTGAAATTTTAGCTGTTTTTTCGAACGCGAAAACGAGTAATTTTGAGTAATTCTGATCTCCTCAAGAAATACATGTAAACATACAGTTTTTACGGTTTACGGTTAGTATGTCGCAATATGTATCAGTATAGGTATGTTCGGTACGTCGTGTAATCTAACCAGGACGAACTAACCTTACCTATCATTTGTCATTTACTTTACCGCAGAAAATATTAGTCGTCAACTGTCATTTGAAGCCATCCGTTAGAGAAAATATAGTGTGTTTATCTTATGTAGTTGAGAGGTTTGGAAAGCGTGGTCACACCCCAAGGTTAGACGGTTTTGAAAAGCATGGTCACCCCAAAGTTCGTTATTTTTGGATATGAAAAGCAAGTCAATTGGTAAAAGATGTCTCAAATATCATCATCTTCCAGAAAATATGAAAGGCATAGGTATTTATCAAGAAAAATTCATGTAGAGAACTAGAAAACTAGAACGAATAAAACTTATTTCTAATAAACCATTACATATTCAAATTCAAGGAACTCCAATGGTAATTGATTTTTTAACTTTTTGCTAGTATATACTTAGCGTGTGCATAACTTTTTCACTCATATTGCTGAAATGAATTGGTTATTATTTAGATACTGTTGGAAATTTAGTGTTTTGATAATTAAAAAATAAGCAATATATATCTGTGCGATTGTCCAATACAAAAAAGTGCTGGATAGACAGCAACCTTACGATCTTCCTTTCAAATGTGTGTTTCTCACGATAAGAACTATAAAGCTGAATTCTCACGGGGCGGGGCACGATAGCGTGGTGCTCGAATTCGTGGACTTACCTCCGTCTGAACGAGGGGTCGTGAGTTTGCCTCTGACGTCATCCGAAGAGTGGAAGCTCGGAATCAAACGTGTTTGATATTCAGGCGTGGCACGCTAGTGTGAAACGAGAGAAGTGGGGACAGCAGGGAACTGTCAAGTTTATCGCATTGTACGGTGGTGAGCGAGTGCTGTATGATGCGAGCTGCAAAGAATCGGGAAATTCAAGAACTTGAGGAGTTCATATTGCCAGGAGTTGAAGAAGATTGCTGACAGTGAAAGGTCAGGAGCTGGCTAAGTGTAATAACGAGTAGACCCATTTACCTTGCTATCAATGATTCCACACGAATATACCAGGAGTTGTAAGACGACGAAAGTGATTGGTTGTGTAGTGATGATTCCTCTAGGGAGTTTGAGTGAGTTATCCTAACCAAAGTCGTTCGACGAACCAACGACACTCGGAAGATTTACCTCGACCTCAAAAACTCGATGAAACCTCTCGAGAGACTGGGAACCAACTGGTCGAAATTCCCCACTATCAAAATTTGACTCAATCGACTTCGCGCAGTGTTCCTAACAGAATTCTTTGGAACCACCGTTAAGGTGCGTATTCACGAAAACCAAATTCAAACGTACCCTTCAACTACAAAACAACAGAGCAATTGGACCGCGTTATGCAAAACTCAACCAACCCTCAAATTGAATTTTACATTCTGCAAAAATCTACCAACCCAAATGACGTCATAAAACCTTGAAAACTTTTAGAAATTTTATCTTTGGTCGCTGATTGGCGATTTCTACACTTCGCATGAAACATCCACCCCACTTGGTTGACTTGATGATCCGTAAGTCAGAATTTGGCGGTCAAGCCTTGCCATCCAAGTGGGTTGGTTGATTTATGCAGAACGTGTCTCCACCGATTGATAATATAAAATACATCAGTGTTCTGTTACCATGTGCTTTTTTGTATAGAAAAACAGTGGAATAATTACGCGAAAAATCAAATGAAAGTGTTAATTTAGAACAAAAATGTTTAGCAATCATCGTACTATGAAAATTATAGCTGCGGCCAAACAAATTACTATAAATGGTGAGTTTTCCATTTTCCTATTTTTTAGGTTATGTTTGAATTAGGTTGAGGAACAAGCAGTAGTATTACTGTTTTTAAAAAGGGCATTAGGTGTCAGATTCGTAAAAATCAAGTAATCTATAAACTAAATGATAACTGCGAATCCTGAAAATATTTGTAATACTTCGCGAAATTATCTTACAATAAATTTTCACCAAACGCCAGTCTGGTCACATAAGTAAGAGAGAGAAGGAATAACGCGCGTGGAAAGAAGCATTGACCCTTCGATCAAAGTTAGGCAAAACAATCGTAGATAAAGGAACACGTGCAACCTAATTATGCTGTTTGTTAGCAATAAACACCCATTAATCAAACCGATCAAAGGCACCGCGGACAGATAGCGATGTCGAAACAACACCAATTAAGCGAGAGGTGTGGCTAGCACCCCCCCCCCCCTTGGAGCGAGAGTATAAATATCGCGGGATGCGAATAAACGAGATGATTCTACCAGTATCAGTCCATCCGATCTTATTCTAATAGTATTATTCTAATCCAGTACAGTTCGAGTAATGCAGAAGTAGTCAGAAGTAAAAACGCTAAAATGGTTATTAAATAGCGAAATAAGATAAATAGTATCGATGTCAGTGTTCGGTGTGTATTTCGGCGAGATATAAACAGTGATTACGAAAATGAAACGAATTGTAAATCCAAATTACCGGTCGTAAAAAGAGAATCCATATTTAAATTCGAAGTATAAAGACAACAGAACCGAGTTCAAAACCCGTTATACAGAAATATCGGAAGTGAAACAAATTATAATAAAAACGAGAGCAATGCTTAACCCCGTCGGAGAAACCTTCGAGTTAATGAAAGCCGCAGTTGAACTGATAATTAAACCGATGGTCACAGTGATATTGTGCCGTAAGTAATGAGTAGATTGAATCTAAATATCCTTTAAATAATTCTACGTTGATAACTAAACAATCCGTTTTCGAATAATTATGCGAAATGTGTTTGATTATTATGTGTAATCTGTAATCTGTAGTAGCTATATTTTTACCTGATCTATTGTTCTGTTGATAATGTGTCGCGCTGTGTTCGCAAAATATATGTATTAATGATATCAAGACAACCTGTTCAGCATATCGAAGATATTCTCTGGCCCATGGTTTAGTTGTAAGAAATAGCCAACAGGATATTCATAGTTTTGATAATGTTTAGGAGTTATTTGCTCATATCTATGACTGACTTGCGTAAGAAAGCGAAGTGAGATTTCTCTGCAATAAATCTTATTAAAATATAGAAAACGAAGTTCCGTCATTGGACATATTTACTAGGTTATGATATTTTTAATTTAAATAAACTTATAAAAGTTCATTGCCCGTGTTTAATTCCGATAATCGGTCATCTAGAGGTCTTAGTCGAAAAATAGTAATGCTTGCAAGATTTCAGCCGCTCGAAATTTTGTGAGTTTCTGTAAGTATGTAACGTCCTGTTTTTGCGTCGTGCTCTTAAAAATACCTGATTTGAAGTAAGCCAAGGAGAGCACGCGTAATTGCAGTGGCGGGACCTCTTTTATTGATGTCCGGCCTTGACAGTGGATATCCGACCGTTGAGAAACAGATCAAGGTCGCTGATTGAAAGTGACAAGACCGTGGCCTAGATAAGAGTAGGACTGACCGCCTAACCTATATCTGGGTCATCAACCCGATACAGGGAGGTAGTTATTACAGATGGTGTCAGGTGTGGGGTGAACTATACCCTCGACTAAGGTTCTTACGGATGATGTCAAGTAGACTAAAGTCCTTATAAATAGTGTCAGAAATGTGTTAACGATTATCGGAAAAGTTCGAGAGATAGGAAAAAGTAAGAAATCGGTCGAACAGTGAGATTTAGAAGGCCACACAATGCCTCCGACTCCACCGCCAGGTGCAGTAGGCGATATAGCTTCCCCCATTAACCTTAGCTTAGAAAACTTGCCAGTTTTTAGTGGAAATTCGAGTATATCAGACTTTATAAAAACGATAGATGAAACGATAGCTCTAACTCAATGGTCAGGCACTAGAACTACTGCTATGGTTCGCCTGCGATTACGCGGGATCGCTAAACAACTAGTAGAATCAGATGAGACGTTAAAAGCAACCACAGACTGGGCTACACTCAAGAGAGGATTAATTAATCAATTCGGAGCTCTGAAAATCCCTGGTCAAGACAGACGAAACTTTACCGAATGCAGGCAATTCCGTGGAGAAACTAGCAGAAATTTTCTGGCGCGCCTCAAGGTAAACGCTGCCAAATTGACCAGTTTGACAGGCGTACAAGCTGTCGACGACGTATTAGCGCAGAGGCAAGAGGCCGAAGTAATCACTCAGTTCACGATGGGATTACTGGACCCTATTAGGAAAAAGGTACTATTTGCAGGTCCAACTACATTGCAGCAGGCGCTGGAAATAGCAGAGAAAGGAGAAGTAATCGAAAAGATAGTAAACCCCGCTACGAGGCAAGTAAGATCGTCAGAGATAGACTACAGGAAGTATTCTCAAGAAGGCACTAGCAGTTCTTACAGAGGAAATGACAGAGGTCCGAACCGACGCCCGGATTACGGCGCCGCAAGGCACAAGCCAATATATAGGAATACCCGTCCCAGTGGCTACGGACGAGCCGCTACGCACAAACAAAACGAATGGGACAAGCCAGGTTATGTTATGTGTACTTTCTGCGGTAGAAATGGCCATAACGAAAATAATTGCTGGAAAAAACGAAGCGTATGTTTTGAATGCAAATTAGTGGGTCACCGAGCGAGTGAGTGCCCAACTATGCAGAGACGGAGCGAGCCCAATGCAAATAATTCTCGGAGAGATTTAAACGAGGATCCGACTCCTTGTGTCCCCAGTACAAGAGTCGGCAGAGACGAAAGCAATTAAAAAGGATGGGATGGACTAAGGTATTTGCGTGCACAGATACTCTAGTCCAGAGCAACACCGTAACTACAGAAGTTGACGGGAATTACAGAGATATGTTGATAGACACTGGTGCGCAATGCAGCTTAGTATCGGCTAGCATTGTAGAAAACAAAGAAATTTTCCGAGGTAATGATTATGACTTGCGTGATGTGCAAGGGAATTTAATCCCGTGTAAAGGATACACTAGGATGAAGTTGAAGTTCGGTGAGGATCGGATAATCGAACACACTTTCAGAGTAGTAGAGTTGGACGAACTTACTACTAGTATAATACTTGGTTTAGACTTTCTACAGAAGTATAGAGTGAAGATGTGCTGGTCGACCAACAAAATGTTTTTATTGGACCAAGAGATTGAACTTAGAGATGAAGCGCAGCGTATATATGAAGTAAAAGGGGCAGAGAGAACCCTAGAGAGGTTGAAGAAATTGGAAAGGTTTAGAGAACATAGAGGAGAAATTGGATTCTGGTATGAAGAAGTTGTTAGAAAGGTTCCAGGTGAACGAAGCACCTCCACTGCGGAGTTCACCCGGATCGGAAGGAAGGGGAGAGCCTTCTAGTCCCTTGCGGAGTGAATTTTTTCTAACACATTTTCCGCTAGAGATCCCTGAGGAAGGTTGTTCAAGGACCGAGACGAGGAGATTTGACTGCTCCTGTCTCAGAGGTCGAATGAGGAATCCGGCATGTGAGCAGGAGTGCGACTGCCAGGATATATGTGATGGAGAGACAACAGCAGCCCCAAGAAAGGGACCGTGCTCTCATAAAAGTAATGTGAGAAATGTGAGAAAGTTAGGAGATCGTTACTCATCTGGTAATGGAGGGAGAGAACTAGAAGCAGAGGAGCAAAGAAATAGGCATGTGACTTGTCCGTTGGCGGAATCACACCTGCTTTTCAATCCAGCTGCATCCCAGGGAAGTCTCCAAAGCGAGTGTGCCTCACGGACGTATCCGTTTGCGGAGCCGTGTCACTCTCAATTCGGAGAGGGAATGAGGCAAGGAGCGATTGGACAGAGAGGTAGGTCTGTGCTATTTCCGTATAAGGAAGTACAGCTACCCCTAGTCCAAGATGTACCCCAGGGAACCCTTCAAAGAGAGCAAGGACCGCGGAAGTATCCGTTAGCGGAGCTAAGTAGGACGAAGCCCGAATCAGGTGGAAAGTACGATGGAAAAATTTCAGAAAGTAAGGTGAGATACGAAACCCCTTATAGAGGGGAGAAAAAGGAAGAAGAGTTCAGTCCGAGGAAAATTAAAGAGGAAATAATTGAGGAAAAAAGGAATTATGAAGCGCCCTGTATAGAAAGAAGAAACAAAAAAAAAATCTAAGGCAAATTTGCACAAGAGAGAGACATGTTGTAATACCCCCTGTATACGAGAACAGCGGGACGAGATAAATAATTTAAATGTAAAAACGACGCCAGCGTACAGCAGATCGATAAATGAAAAGAATAGCGAAGATATGATTCAAAATAATAATAAATCGATAAAGATACGAGAAAATGACGAGGAATCCCCAGGAATGCTGGAATCTTGCACGAGATATCCAAGCGAAGATAACGACCCTAATTGCGATAAGCCAACAGACGGTCGAGAGCGCGGAAAAGGCCGCGACGAAAATATATCAATCAGAGGACGAACCGAAGCGACGAAAAAAAGGAATAATCACTGCCGCGAGCAGAATGAATCGACGAGCAACCAGGAGCGCATAAATTATTCCGGTAACAGAAAGTCAACAGTTCAGTCGAGGAGGCGGCGCCGATATTCAACGAGAGAATAGGATCCATAGGCGCGTACGCATGGGTAAAAGAGGATATAATTATTCCGCCGCGAACGAAAGTAATATGTATAGCACATATTTCTACTGGTTTAAAAACGAAAAATATTGTAGTGACTGACGAAGAACGAATAAATGGGTTGTTGGTTGCTAGAACTGTAAATCGGAATACAGCAGACATTCCGATTATGCTGATTAACGTGTTGGATAAAGAAATAAGGGTGCCCAAGAAGCATAAAATTGCCAGAATACACGAAACAGATACTGATGAGCGCGGAACAGAAGAAAGGTATACCAAACTAATAGGGCAAGTTAAATGTAAACAGGCAGAAGAAATTTTAGCATTGTTAAAGCTAGATACCGTCGAAAACTCAGATCAAGAGAAATTGCAAAAACTAGTAAAAGAATACTTAGATGTTTTTCATTCACCCTCGCAGAAGTTGACATGCACTAGTTTAGTAAAGCATAGGATTATCACGGAGGATGTGCCTCCTATAGCGAAAAGGCCTAAAGAAATAGGGGATTTGTTAAATGATGGAATTATCAGGAATTCTAGTAGCCCATGGAGCGCACCGGCGATCCTAGTAGAAAAGAAGACCCGGCCTGGACAGGAGGCCCAATATCGGCTATGTGTCGATTTTCGATGTTTGAATGCGGTAACCAAGACAGACTATCATCCGTTACCCCATATACAGGATACGTTAGATCAGCTGAACGGCACAAGCATTTATAGTGTGATGGACTTGGCTCAAGGCTACTATCAAATAGAGATGCATAAGGATGATATAGAAAAGACGGCGTTCTCGACACCTTACGGGCACTATGAATTCACTCGTGTGGTAATGGGACAGAAGAACTCAAGTTCCACATGGAGTAGATTAATGAACACAGTCCTAACAGGTTTGACAGGCACAGAGTGTCTTGTGTATCTGGACGACATTATCATTTTCAGTGGAGACAATGTCGACGAGCACTTGGAAAGGTTGAAGCACGTATTCGATAGAATGAGAGAAAGCAATCTGAAGTTCAAACCTGCCAAGTGTAAGTTCATGCAGTCTGAAGTGAAATACCTAGGGCATATCATCTCTGCCAAAGGATGTCAGGCTGACCCGGAGAAAACCATGGCCATAGACAAATACCCGCGTCCCAAAAACGTTAAAGAGATACGTTCCTTTTTAGGACTTTGCGGTTTTTATCGCCGATTCGTTCCAGATTATGCAAAAATGTCTCAGCCCATGACCCATCTAACGAAGAAAGAAGTCAAGTTCGAGTGGGGCGAGAAACAAGAAGAAGCCTTCCAAAAGCTAAAAGAAGCATTGGTGAAGCCCCCAATATTGAAGTACCCAGATTTTAGTAGACCGTTTATTGTGGTGACCGACGCGTCAGGCACGGCGATCAGTGGCGTGCTGTGCCAAGAATATGATAACTTTGAACACCCAATATGCTACGCTAGTAGGACTTTAAATTCAGCAGAAACGCGGTATTCTACCATTGAGAGGGAATGCCTTGCTGTGATATACGCGGTTAGGAAATTTCAGTGCTATTTAATCGGGATCCACTTTTCAATATTTACAGACCATCGTCCATTGTTATACCTATTAACAATAAAGGACCCCAGTTCACGTTTGGCAAAATGGAGTATGGCCCTGTTAGAATACTCATTCACAATCCGACACCGACCCGGTAAAATCAACACGAATGCGGACGCACTATCGCGAATAACCCTAGATGGAATTGAAGTCACGAGCGAAACAGAAATTAAAACCCCCAAGAAAAGAAATCTGAGGAACGACGCTGGACCCGAGAACGCACCCCAGGTAGTACGGAGTGCGAGACGCGTGGCGAAGGTAAACATCGATAAGGAACCTACCATAATCCCCGAGAGTATTTATGACCTGGATGAGATAAGGCGATTACAGGCCGAAGATAATGAAGTAATGATTTTATTAGAGCAGATGAATAGGAACCCAGAAGAATCGAATTATTATATGAATGAAGGAATATTGTTTGCTAAGAGAAAGGCAGATGAGCGTAAGGACGCGATTTTTGCCCCATTGGCGATCAGAAAGAATTTATTAAGATTATATCATAGAAACCCCTTTTTTGGACACGCCGGAGTAAGTAAAACATTGGCTGCTGTACAGCGCGATTTTACTTGGCCTAGAATGATGAAAGATATCACGGATTGGTGCAATGAATGTCACGAGTGTCATCTCTACAAAACACCTGCCCAGAAACCGGTAGAAATGCAGAAAGTATTTACCCCGTCTCGAGTTTTTGAGCTCGTAGCAATGGACATCGTGGGCCCTTTAAATGTAACTTACGAAGGAAACCGTTACATTTTAACATTAATCGACCATCTAACTCGATATCCAATTGCTATACCGATGAGAAATATGACGGTTGAAACGGTGGCCCGAAACTTCGTGAAAGAGGTCATTCTACAATATGGTACGCCCCATTACATATTAACAGATCGCGGTAGCCAGTTCACTTCTAATATGTTCGCCCAAATTTGTACACTATTAAATATAAGAAAATTGCAGACTTCAGCTTATCACCCGGCGGCTAATGGTATCATTGAGAGATTCCATAGACATCTTAAGGAAACCTTGTCACAACTAGTGACAGAACATCAAATGGATTGGGACGAACAACTAAGTTACACCCTAGTAGCTGTCAGGAATCAAGTACATAGCGCAACGCAAGAGACACCCCATTATTTGATGTATGGACGCGATATGATCATGCCATTTCAATTAACATTACAACAGCCGCAACTAAAGTATAATATAGACCAGGATTATATAGCGGAGTTCACTGTACGTATGCAGACCGCACACGAAAAGGCGAGAATAGCTTTAGAAAAGTCCGCTGCAAAAAGGAGGACGATATTCAATAGAAAAGCCAAATTGAGAGAGTACCCAGAAGGTGCGAGAGTTTATTTAAAAATGCCGCCAGTGACGAAACCGAGGCATAAGCTGTCTCGGAAGCTATCGCCTCGTTGGACAGGCCCTTATAGAATATTAAAAAATTTATCCCCTGTGAATTATGAGATTCAGTTGATAGGGAAGTTCAAGAGACAAGTGGTACACTCAGAAAGATTGAAAGTGTTTAGAGGAGACAAAGGGACAATAGCCCCGGAAGAAATAGAGGAAGATAAGAAAGAAGTGACGGAGGCGACGGAGAATAAAGGAGACATCGACGTCGAAAATCCGGAAGAAACGGGAGATCGGACTTTTATAGACCAAATTCCGATTGTACTAGAGAATAGGCCAGGAAACGAAATTCGACCCCCAGCAATAGAGGAAGCACCCCGCGAGAATGCACCAAGGGAAGAACCTGTACCCAGGAGACATACCCGGTCTCAGGGACCTGTCCCCGTGCAACCGTGGATATGGAACGGTCGAAGACAATAGTGAATATACGATAAAAGAGGATATATAAAAAGAAACGATATATGGAGGTTATTGAAGTAATATTAGATAATTAAATAGTAAGGAAATAAGAAACGGATAGAATTAGGTTATAATAAGAAAAGAAGGAAAGTATGAAAGAAGACTAAACGTACCCATTGTTACAGTACTGTTGTGGTCGCAACTTAGAGGACAAACGGTACGAGCGAAAATGATAGCATATAATTGCGAAAGTCCCGAGACGAATATATCGGCAATTTCCCTGAGAGACGTACCTGATTGTCCGAAAATACCGGATGCATACGAAACCAGAGAAGTAAGAGTACTTATTATGGAAAGATCAAGGTATGAAAATATACAAGTAAAAGTATGTTTGATTGAAATCACTCAATTTATGATGACGTGTGGAATGTTTTCCCACAATTCACTGTTACCTGACAGTCTAATGTCTTATGTGAAAATAATAGGAAGGACAGAATGCCTGAAAATACATGAAGTATACGAGTACCGAGGATTCGCATCAACAGTAGTAAAGGTGCAAGCGAATGCCTCCCAGACTACATCAATAGTATTGGCCGGAACACTAAAAGATAATATTCGCCATTACTGAATTACGGGTACTGAATACCATTTTCAAGAAAGGAAATTTGAGAACGTGGTTGTAATCGCTAATATTAGTAAAGTAAGTAAAGTAAAGTTTATTGAACTACGTTACATTTTTGTATGTTTGTAGCATGTCAAAATTTTACAAAGGACAGACAAGACTCTGGTATATCACACAAACACTTTAAAATCATCCTACAAGTCATTAAAAAAGTAAAAAGTAAAAAGTAAAAATCTTGTAAGAATAGTCATATGATAGTAGAAAATAGAGTTTATGTGAACCCTTTCAATATGCCTGCAAAGATGAAATAAAAACTAACACACTAGAACTACATGAAGAGTTGATATATGACACGTTGCATGAATAGAAATAGTGTTCTTCACAAGTCATCCGCCGTGAAACTGTAATTGAGAAACTCATCTGCTGAATAAAAGCACTTCTTTAGAAGGAATGATTTGATTTTCATTTTAAACTGGAAGTCATTTACTTGTCTTATTTTGATCGGTAGTTTGTTGTAGAAATCGAAGTTGAAAGAATTCTTTTGAGATACTGCCAGCCTGTATCTAGTAGTTCTCAGTAAGTTACTTGACCTTGTTGGGTAAGGATGAATATCTGACTGTATGGGGAACTTCAGTCTATTTTTATGTATTTCGATAAGTGTATGAAAAATGAATGCAGTTGGAAGTGGCATGATTTGAAGCCTGATGAAGAGGGGACGGCAGTGGTCACTGTATCCGGCCCCTGACATCACCATTAAAATAATATTGCGAGATTATTCCGCAACAGCCAAATTGGAGACTAACTCTATAAATTTAGCGAACGGACTTAGTTGCGAATTTAACAAAGGATATTGCGAAGACGCCTTTGAAGGAGAAATAGCATGGGATCCTGTTCCCGAAAAGAAATGCCAGAAATACGGTAGATTATACGAAGGCAAGGCAACTATGATAACTGAGCAACTGTCCCCTCAAATCGTGCAAACTTTCGTAGTCGTAGAGGATCGTGCGCGCATTTTCGCGTTGCAATTGATAGAAACAACAGAAGTATGCAGTTTTAAAGTATGGAACTCAGAACATCCCAGAATAATTGTGCTCGAGTTAACAAATAATATATCGGTATCTTATGCCGAATGGTTGATAACTCATAGTTCACCAACTTCTGATTGGATCATTTATATAAACTCTAAATTCCTTTACGTAGAAGTATCTTTTAAGCGTCAGATGAATACGGCTCTTGCTGAATCAGTTAATAGGAGATGTATACTCCGAAATGAGATCCTAAGAAATCGATTATCTTTAGCACGTCAGTCAAAAGACATGGCCGCGTTAATTTTAAAAAATGAGCCAGGTTATATCGCTCGTATGTCCGGCGAAGTAATGTACATAATGAAGTGTATACCAGTAATTGTAAGCATTAGGCGAGATAGGAACTGTTATCAAGAGTTACCTGTAAATTATAACAATCAAAGTATGTTTATGGCCCCTCTCACGAGGATTTTACAAAGATTTGCTCAACAAATCGAATGTTCACCTGTGGTACCTCCCATCTTCTTTATTGAAGGTAGGTGGTTGGCCTTGGATCCGTACCCGTCTCCAATCGAGGCACCCGAAGTGATAAGAATTGGCACAGATGAAGAGATAAAATTTGATAAAATCCGCAACATCGCTCAAGATGGGATTTATACGAACGCCGAAATGAGACAAGCCCAAGAAAATCTAATGTTCACAGCAGAGAGGAATGCGATCCATAGCATTCTACTAAGTCGCATTTCAGGACGAAATGTGTCCAGTCAAGGGTTTAGCCCGATTAACATGTTTTCCGAAGTGGAATTGGAAAAATTAGCGGCGTCAACGGCCAGAAAGATATATAATTGGATGATTACATTAGGCGATGTAACAAGCTGTGCGATAGGAGTTTATATTTGTATAAGAATAATGAAGTTCGTAATCGAAACTTTCATAAATGCGATGGCGTTACGCCAGTTGAAAGGATGTTCGATTTACGTATGTTTTGCGATGTGGGATAGTTTAACGATGTTTGTGTTGAATCAACACCACCAAAACAAATATAGTGATGATAAGGCCGCCGAAGAAAGCAAAGGAGATAAAAAGCGACCCGAAAGAAATATTCAGTTGCCCTCAGAGGCTAATGAAACAATAACGACAGTTCCAATCAATGATGAAGAACACGGTAGAATCAAAACAAACCCATTTGGAAGTTCGTATTGGAGATATGCTGATGTATAATGAGAGATGACGAAAGAAAATAATGAGCGGGACGTAATTTTCAAAGGGATAGTAGATAGGAGTAATGTGGAGATTGTTTGGATACCATATAAGTTAGTATAAGTTATTTATAAGATAGTACAGGGTGTAATAAAGTGCACGATAGTATGAGACCCCGGTAACTGAACCTTATAATTGCCCTCCTTATAAAAGCAAAAGAAATCTAAATAATTTTAGTATTCTCAGAGACGCGACTGCGAGTATTAGAAATCCGTCGAGCGACAACTAATAGAATAAACACGAAGTGAGTAAAAGAAAATTAATCAAAAAACAAGTGTTCGGAAACTAAAAACCGAGAATTGCCGACATAAAATAAGAAAGACTAATTACGCGAATAAAGTGCGGAAAATGGAAGCGCTGTTAGAATCACTAAATTACGTGAATGACCCCGCGTGTCGTCGCGACATATTACAGGTAGTGCTGCGACACCTGATAAGGGAAATCGACCTTTTACCCGTGGTCGCCTTCAGGGAAGACGTCCGAGTAAGAAGGAGCACCGTCTTATCCATGTATGTGGTAGGACATGTGGCCTATGCTAGGGCCTTAAGCGAGCTCGGAATCGAGGCGTGTGACTGTGCCTGGTGTCCACCGCCCATGACGAGGTTGTACCCCAATCATCCTCACCCATACGCCCGGCCGGAGCCAGGATATCTAGAGATAGGACCTCTAGAGCCCCGTCCTCGAAGTTTCGGAGCTCACGAGAATGCCCCCATGGCATTTATACCCCCCAGGACCTATGAGAGAGGAGGTAACGATGTGGATGTTACCCCAAGGAACAGAGACGTCCCTGCAACGAGCAGCAATCTGGAGGATGCCGGATACGTGTCAGACCCTGCCGGTCTGTCAGCTGGTGTAATAGCACAACCGGATCCCCTGGGAGAACCGCTCCCATCCCCGGACGACGGCGTTGCTGACATGGAAGAGAACAGCAATCCCCCGTACGCCCGCATTTTCGCGGCCACAAGAAGAGTCTTGGTTGGCCCAAGAGGAAAACTCCTGGTCGTCAAGGAACGATCACTAGAGCGACGTCCCGATGAAGACGCCCAGTAGCGACCGTACGTTACCTGCGTACCGTCGGAAAATTAATGAGAAGCGACAACAATATATATTGTCGTATATGTAACCACTAGTTGTTTATGTTTTTTTTAGATAAATTGTAACCAAGCATGACTTGATAATAGGATTAAGGCATGTTGTACAACCTCCGCCAGAGATATCGAATTATATAGAAATTAAGGCATGTAAAAATTAGCGTATTAGTAAAATTTCAGCCTACGAGAAAGTGATATTGTTCGATAAATTTATATTAAATAAAATTATCTCTTCATCGGTAATGGAGGATTGTCAGATTCGTAAAAATCAAGTAATCTATAAACTAAATGATAACTGCGAATCCTGAAAATATTTGTAATACTTCGCGAAATTATCTTACAATAAATTTTCACCAAACGCCAGTCTGGTCACATAAGTAAGAGAGAGAAGGAATAACGCGCGTGGAAAGAAGCATTGACCCTTCGATCAAAGTTAGGCAAAACAATCGTAGATAAAGGAACACGTGCAACCTAATTATGCTGTTTGTTAGCAGGAACACGTGCAACCTAATTATGCTGTTTGTTAGCAATAAACACACATTAATCAAACCGATCAAAGGCACCGCGGACAGATAGCGATGTCGAAACAACACCAATTGAGCGAGAGGTGTGGCTAGCACCCCCCCCTTGGAGCAAGAGTATAAATATCGCGGGATGCGAATAAACGAGATGATTCTACCAGTATCAGTCCATCCGATGTTATTCTAATAGTATTATTCTAATCCAGTACAGTTCGAGTAATGCAGAAGTAGTCAGAAGTAAAAACGCTAAAATGGTTATTAAATAGCGAAATAAGATAAATAGTATCGATGTCAGTGTTCGGTGTGTATTTCGGCGAGATATAAACAGTGATTACGAAAATGAAACGAATTGTAAATCCAAATTACCGGTCGTAAAAAGAGAATCCATATTTAAATTCGAAGTATAAAGACAACAGAACCGAGTTCAAAACCCGTTAGACAGAAATATCGGAAGTGAAACAAATTATAATAAAAACGAGAGCAATGCTTAACCCCGTCGGAGAAACCTTCGAGTTAATGAAAGCCGCAGTTGAACTGATAATTAAACCGATGCTCACAGTGATATTGTGCCGTAAGTAATGAGTAGATTGAATCTAAATATCCTTTAAATAATTCTACGTTGATAACTAAACAATCCGTTTTCGAATAATTATGCGAAATGTGTTTGATTATTATGTGTAATCTTCATATAAGTAGGTAGTAATGATTGCCAGATAGGCATGATGTGTATTTCTCAGTCATCTCCCTCACATAAGGTCGATGTATTCTGATAAGATATTTTATATTAATTGTAACATTTTGATTGCGCGTTTAGCGCTGATGTATGAAATGGTTTTCGGACAGGTTACCCTGTTCCTAATGTGTGTAGTAGCTATATTTTTACCTGATCTATTGTTCTGTTGATAATGTGTCGCGCTGTGTTCGCAAAATATATGTATTAATGATATCAAGACAATCTGTTCAGCATATCGAAGATATTCTCTGGCCCATGGTTTAGTTGTAAGAAATAGCCAACAGGATATTCATATTGAAAAGGGGAACATTCTCCATGAAAATTGGAAAATGAAAAATGTGATTCATTTGTAATATCTAACAGAAAACAACTACTTCCCCGGCACAAGCCACGCTGGACATTGAACTACATCTGATAGATATTGTGAAAGGACTCTAACTGAAAAGGAAAGAAAAAATCTGAAAGTGAAAATTTGCATTTTCATTCAGATAGCTGACTTTTTAAATTCTTTCTAGTTTTCCTTGAAAAAATCATTAAATAAATTAGATAGGAGAATGTTATTAAAAAATATCACTCACAGAAATCGTTCATTTCATTGAAGCAAGGTCCGCTTCTCTCGCATTTAATCCCCAATACATTTTGGTCGACAAAAATCTATTTCGCTTTGCCAAGCTCTTCATAGTTTTGATAATGTTTAGGAGTTATTTGCTCATATCTATGACTGACTTGCGTAAGAAAGCGAAGTGAGATTTCTCTGCAATAAATCTTATTAAAATATAGAAAACGAAGTTCCGTCATTGGACATATTTACTAGGTTATGATATTTTTAATTTAAATAAACTTATAAAAGTTCATTGCCCGTGTTTAATTCCGATAATCGGTCATCTAGAGGTCTTAGTCGAAAAATAGTAATGCTTGCAAGATTTCAGCCGCTCGAAATTTTGTGAGTTTCTGTAAGTATGTAACGTCCTGTTTTTGCGTCGTGCTCTTAAAAATACCTGATTTGAAGTAAGCCAAGGAGAGCACGCGTAATTGCAGTGGCGGG
This sequence comes from Chrysolina haemoptera, assembly GCA_958298965.1. Classification (NCBI taxonomy): domain Eukaryota; kingdom Metazoa; phylum Arthropoda; class Insecta; order Coleoptera; family Chrysomelidae; genus Chrysolina; species Chrysolina haemoptera. The sequence goes on along the minus strand of OY282593.1, from coordinate 13,911,103 downwards.
ACCTCTTTTATTGATGTCCGGCCTTGACAGTGGATATCCGACCGTTGAGAAACAGATCAAGGTCGCTGATTGAAAGTGACAAGACCGTGGCCTAGATAAGAGTAGGACTGACCGCCTAACCTATATCTGGGTCATCAACCCGATACAGGGAGGTAGTTATTACATAGGTTTGTATCAAACAGGATATCTGAAACAAATTTCTCAAGTAAATAAATATATATAATATGTTATATAGATTCTTGCTTGTTACACTGTTTTTTCTCAATTTTAGAACAAGAAATAGATCGTGAAAAAAACAGTGACCATTCAGATGGAATAAATCTAGCCGCTAATTGCTCACCGGACACAAAAATTTCTGAATCACAAACTTCTGAGAATGGTATGAACCTGTTGGACATAAGAAATTCTTGTACGATTCCTCTGTTTCTCTATATTTAAATTTCAAATACTGTTCATTTTGAAACGTAAAGAAATATTATTTCTAAATTACTGTTATTTTGCAAAGTGAGTTCTCTCAACTTCTCTAACATCTTGAGGAAACGACCAAGAATACTACTGTAAATTTTCGTTCGATATTTGGTGTGGATACCCGACTTTTGTTTTAAATCAAACTGAATTTGAACCAGAACCTGGTTCGAGCACAGCACTAAGTGGCAGTAGAAATTTACGAATCCGCAACCATTGTGCCAAGTATTCAGACTCGGAAGACGATGACGACTCTGTCGAAGATCCCTTATATGAAATAGAGGTTACCAATAGACAACCATTTCATGTAGTTGCCGACTCAGAAAATCAAGTAGTGTCCGATTCCGATGATCAGAATAATGGATCACATGGAAATTTGAGTGACTATAAAGGCAGACCTAAGAAGGGACGCAAGAGAAAATTTCAGGATCAAAATAGGGCCCAGAAAAAAAATCAATAAAAACAGTAATAAATCATACTATAACTATAAATCTGTGAGAGTCGATCCAAAACAATTCATTGATTTTCAATGCAATTGCCCCAAAAAATGTTGGGAGAGCGTTTCTACAGAAAGGAGAAAACAGGAGTTTTATAGATATTGGTCCCTGCGGTCATATGACTCTCAAACTAATTTTATAGCTGCTAGTGTAACTGAATACACAAAGCAAAGGTTATATGGTAGAAATCCAGCAAAAAGAACTTATTCTCGAAAATATAAAATAGATGATAAAGTAGTATGTCGCAGTACCTTCACCAAAACACTTGGTATATCAACCTGCAGGGTTGATACTGCTCTTAAAAAAATCCATGGACGAATCCCTCTGACTGACCAGAGAGGTATTGCAGGTGGAAGGAATAAGCTCCCAGATACAACAATACAAAATGTTATTGATCAGATTAACAAAATACCACAATACATCTCGCACTACTGCATCAGGGATGACGATACAGAAAATGTATGAAGTGTATTGTTCTGAAGAAAATAACCCAGTCAGTATTGCTACTTATAAAAGAATTTTTACACCAAATTCAATTTACGAATGAAGCCACTGAAGAAAGATACCTGCAATACCTGCGATACCCTCAAAACCAAAGTAGATAACGAAGAAAATGCACAGAAAAAAGATGATATCAGTAAACAGCACAATGAGCATTTACAGTTAGCAGAAGAAGCTCAAAGGCTGCGTAGACAAGATTTCCAGAAATCGAAAGAATGCGAAGATATCGAATGCCTAACTTTTGATTTAGAGAAGACTCTTCCACTACCTCGCATTCGCACTAATATAGTGTTCTATAAACGCCAGCTTTGGGTGTATAATGCTGGTATTCATAGTGGCAAATACGACCGCGGATATTGTTATGTGTGGGTTGAAGGTAACGCAGGACGCGGTTCTCAAGAAGTGGAATCCTGTCTAATGAAGCATATTCAAAATCACTTACCGCCAACGGTAAAACATCTTATTTTTTGGAGTGACGCATGTGGCGGGCAGAATAGAAATATAAAGTTAACCCTTCTGCTGAAATCTATTCTGCACCAATTTCAAAATCTCGAAACCATAACCATGAATTTTTTAATTTCTGGCCATTCCTTTCTGCCTAACCTTCTATGGGTGGCGCCGGACCTGTCAGGCCCGAGCGATATTGTTTGTATTATAATTTTGAGTATCTTCAAGTGACGACCTTAAGTGTTTCAGTACCTTCCTAGATTTCGTGTCGTCAACGTGGGTTACCGGAATTAGTTTGTTTTAAGTTCCACGAACGAAGTAATCGAACGGTAGGGCCTGAGAGACCCGGCGCCACCGTTTGTGACTGTCTTTGTAACGCTTGAGTCTGTGTTAAATTTTGGAGTTTCATTGCAGTCGAAGGTACTGAATACTATATTTACACATGTATTACTGTAAAATAATAAATCATTCATTTCAGAAAACTAGCAAAACTAGATATTATTATGTAAAGTGTCATAAATTTCTGTGTTTAAGCCATGCTAAAATTATATGTGTTAACTGCGCAAATTGATGTGAAATTCAATGTTAATACACTGGAATATCATTATATTTCTTTTATTTAGAATCATACAGTTAGGTTTTCGGTATTCTTTGTTAATTTTTTGTTTACTCTCAAACTCAATACGTCTTTTTGTCTATTTTTGCATGTATTTAGTAATATAAAATTATTCACCAATTAAATAAAACTTATGACGCTAAATGTGGTGAATTTTATTTCTACAATCAAAATGTATATAAATATAAATATATAATATGAAAAAAGTCGTTCCAACGACTTAATTGGTACTTGATTCATAAAGGGTCTGTGAGGCCCGGCACCACCTTCTATGCGAAATATCAGGTGCCACCTCTAGAAGGTTTGCCTAATGATTCTGATTTTAGTGATATCGAATCCGCGTTAAAACATCAGCAGCGGCTTTATACGCCTGACGACTATATAGATATCATGAAAACCTGTCGAAAAAAAAACCGTTGGTTGTAACAAAAATGGATTCAGACGACTTTTTCAGTGTTGAAAAAATAGAAAAAAATATAGTGAACCGAAAACAAACCGAGATGAAAGAAAAAATCAATTGGTTGCATGTGAGAACCATTAAACTACAAAAAGATGATCCTTTTTATATACAACTGAGGCATCATAACTTTACCAATGACTATCAAAGAATATTCATTAAAGAAAAAACAAGAGGAAGACCATGTCCTGCCGATTCCATTTTCACAGATCTTGTGCCATTATGGCCGCAAGGAAAGCCGATTGCCGAACCAAAGCTAAAAAATTTGAATGAAATGCTACACCTTATACCGGCTGATGCTTTAAGTTTCTATACCAACCTGAAAAGTGATCCGCAAATTATTGAAGATATAGATGGATTTGACACAGAACATCTAGACTTCGATGTCGATGGGGACTGAAAATTACATTATTGACAACTTTTAGTAATAATGATTAAAAATTATGTTTTTTATATTGTTATTTTTTAAAATGAAAAAAACAACCAACCCACAAAATACATGTTTTTTTTTTCGTTAAAAAAATATAAAACAATTTGAAATGGGGTACATAAAGATAATAATTGTAATCGGTTACGATATACAAGAATTTCTGCGCAATAAAAACGACTCATAATTAATTATCTAAGCAATACTTTTGGCGGCAATAACTCAAAACTATCAGTTTGTGGGTTGGTAGTTGGTTGATTGTAGTTCAGATTCACTCACACTATCACGGCTGGTAACAAGAAACATACCTACTTTGCAACGAATAGCTGGTTGGTTTCTCTAGTTGCGAGCGGTGCGTAACCCAAAATACAACTGCAATTTATTAACGAATAAATTGACACGTTACAGCATTTTTCTAACGTTGAAAAGGAGTATCTGTTAAGACAAAGAAAGTAGCAGATATCAAAAAACTATTAAAAGCACATTTCGGCGAGAACTGGTTAGAAGAAAAAGACCTGCAGTTTTTTCGAATTTTTTTCAAGGAATAGAAACAATATGCAAGAAACGAGATGGAGGAAAAACTACAACAATATGAAGGGGGACAGGAAGAGAAAAACTCTTTAAGAAATGAAGTTTATTAAAAGGCCCAATGCATTTACAATCTCAGTTGTCAATTTTAATGGGACAACTGGGATTTAAGTTTTATGGTCTAAAATTGATAATTCTGACAATACACGATACACGATAAATTTGTGGGACCCTTCAAATAACAAAACTGGTTTTTCAATAAAATAAGTGTTTGCCGTACCAAAACTCGTTTATTCCAAAAATGATCACTTCAAAACTTTTCTTATCCAACTGTTAGTGCCAAAACTCACCTTATTAATTTTTAAATTCTAACATTTTTTTTAAGTGTGGCAACGTCGCGTTATGTTGATTCTAATGGAACACTGTATTAAACCTCAAAATATCTCAAACTTTTGTAATGTTTGGTTTTTCCGTATGGTGATTTTCAAAAAGATTTACGATGTTCCCAGAAGCAAGAAGAATTAGGGAGCTGAATTTTAGCCCCAGGGAAGTGAGTAACTTTTTCAAGAATATATTGGAAAATAAACAGATAAATGCTATTACAAATTCTCAAAAACACGAAGCCTGGGAGAAAATAGCTAACGAGTTTAATATAACCTCATCCGATTTAAATAACTGAACTGTTGACCACCTAAAAATAAGTTATGAAAACAAGAAGCAGGCAGTGAGGAAGAAAAAGGCACAGGTTAGACAAACGACCTTGAAAACTGGTGAAGGCCTTCCACTACCTGAAACCAAAAAGGATGAATTAATTATATGATTTGGTATAGTAATAGTTGTCATTACTGAACGCACTCTGTATCTTGGGTGTGTTTGACATGACCGAAGTAGGGTTAGGATTATTATTATTGTACAACTTGCAACGAGTGAGCATGATAAATAAAAGCCACAATAAATAAAGTATATTTTATTTTATTATTAATAACAGGTAATAATATATGGCGCAGTCGGTAGGAATAACGAGTAAAGAAAATAAACTTTACTTTTTCCAAAAATCTGAGTTGGAAATCACTAGATTACTTCAATAAGTTCTACCAAAACTTTGAAGCATATTTAATTGCTACAGAAAAGGGCTCAAAATCAGACAAGGTTAAGATAGCCCTCTTCCCCAATTTGATAGACACTGAGGGGGTTGAAATATACAATATATTGAAAATTCCTGAGGACAAATTCAAGATTGTGTTGGATGAGTTTAAAAAGTACTGTGCTCCAAGGAAAAACAAAATATATGAGAGATTTGTATTTAATAACCGAAACCAAGAACCAGAAGAACCATTTTATCACTTCTTTGGTGAACTAAAAAAGCTGATTCAAAGTTGTGAATATGATACTCAGGAAGACAGTATTTCAATAGATAGAATAGTTCTAGGGGTGAATGATCCTACTGTTCAGGAAAAACTCCTGAGTATTCAAAATTTGACAATAGATAGGGTCATAGATATAGATAGAAAACTCTGGTGCTTCTGGAGTCGAAAAAGTCAAATAAAAAGTTTAAAAAGTATTCGTGTAGGAAATGCAATGGGATACATTGATTTGCAGAATATCCAGCATTTGGAAAGCCATGTTACAAATGTGGCAAGAAGTCCGAAAATAAGCATGAAAAATTCGTGAAAAAGGCTAAGAAAATCATTGAGAAAGACAAAGACAGTAATGACAGTTTGGAAAATGAAGACTTGTTTGTACATTGTTTGGAAGAAGTTGCAGAGTTCCAGAATAAAAATAGAACGGCGTGGATAAAAAAATTTAAAATACTCAATACAAACAAATATTTCAAGGTCGACACTGGTTGTGAAGTGAACATATTACCCAAAAAAGTCTTGAAGGAAATTTGCAGAGGCCATGATAGTCACAAAATAGAAAAATACAGTACTATACTGGAAGCAGTGTGAGGTCAGATAGGTCATATGAGATAGAATTTTCTATTGTTGATTTGAATGTCACGCCAATAATAGAGTAGCCCTCCTCTTATCATTTACAACTAATTAAAAACGCTGACAATTTCGGGCTATCAATGAAACTTCTAGTGAAGTCGCGAAATTGATCAATGAGTATTCTGATGTTTTTGAGGGCATAGGTACATTTTCAGATACTTTATAGATATTGGTCTATAGTTGTTAACCAATGTTTTGTCACCTTTTTTATGAAGAGGTATAACTTTGGTGTATTTGAATGCATCATGAAAAACACATGTCGAAAAGATTAAAATAATAAACTTGGATAATGGTAGCAAAATAATGTCAAGTCTTTCAAGATTTCACTGTCTTAACTATACACATCCACGATTTCAAAAACTTCCTCAGGAGTTACTGGTACGGAAAAGAATGATTTGTTAGGAGTTGGAAACCTTTTGAAATTCAACAACTCTGTATTCGATACAACTGGAAGGGAAGCAATAATATTTTCAGCGATTTCTACGAAAAAGCCATTAAACTCATCTGGGGTTATATCGTAAATAGGTTGATTTAAATTATTTTTATCATAATTGACAATCCGCCAACAAGCTTTGGATTTATTATCAGAGGAAACGATAAACTTGTCATTTGCTGTTTTTTTGATAGTTTAAATTGTTTTTCATATTCATTCTCAAGATTTTTGTAGGTATTTCAGTCTTTTTCATTATTATTAATATTGCAAATATATTTTACCTCGGTAAGCTTCTCTCTCATATTCCTGATGGAGTCGTTATACCATGTTACCGGAGATTTTTTGTTTTCGGAGCATTGGAAAGAAGTTTTACGATTTTTGCGTAGGTATCAATAAGCAGAGTTGCCAAGTAATTAACATCACAGGTCACATAGAAAATATTCCAATCAAAATTTGCCAGGTTATTACTCAGTTTTGTGATTCCTCGGAGTGTTACACATCTCTGATATGCAAAACGAGGAGTTTCTGATTGTGTTGTGTAGTGAATGGTCTGACAAACATGAGAAGAGGGACTATGGCTAGTTTGGCACACCCCAAAGTGGGCCAGACTCGCCATACGTCCAAGCAGACGTAGGTGGGCCAGAATCGCCAATTGTAAAATGTGCCGGCAACATGGTGGTCGTGGAGAGAATCGGCAACCTGGCATGTGCCGTTTTGGTCTGGGGGGGGGGGGGGGCTATAGAAGAAGTATCGGTATATGGCGGCAACATGGTGGTCGTGTCATGGAGACAGAAAGAGAATCGACAACGTAGCGAGTGCCGTTTTGTCCTGGCGGCAGCGTGTTGGGTGACAGCGTGAGTAGAGGTTCGGCAGCAGCGTCGGCGGCAGCGTGGGGTCGGAGTCGGGGCCGGATGCCGGGGTCCGTTGTTGCATTCACCAGAAAATTTCAATATTCCGTTGCATTCAGCAGAAATTAAAATTGACAGTATGAAAAAATTAGTCGATAGCACAGAGCGGAAACAGCTTCCTGTTAAGATGTTAAGCGCTTGGCGACCACAGGAAGAAACAATCAGCCTTCAACGCGTCAATCCAGCGCTATCAATCGTTTGAAAAAAAAAACACGACCAACAGGCATGCTCGCTGTGTTGCCGGTGTAAGATCATTTGTATCAGTACATTTTGTTCGGAAGTGATTAAAATTAGTCGATAGCACAGAGCGGAAACAGCTTCCTGTTAAAATAACGGTGTGTCGCGCGCGCTTGGCGACCACAGGAAGTAACAATCAGCCTTCAGCGCGTCAATCCAGCGTTTTCAATCGTTTGAAAAAAAAACCCACGACCAACAGGCGTGCTCGCTGTGTTGCCGGTGTAAGATCATTTGTATCAGTACATTTTGTTCGAAAGTGATTAAAATTAGTCGATAGCACAGAGCGGAAACAGCTTCCTGTTAAAATAACGGTGTGTCGCGCGCGCTTGGCGACCACAGGAAGTAACAATCAGCCTTCAGCGCGTCAATCCAGCGTTTTCAATCGTTTGAAAAAAAAAAACCACGACCAACAGGCGTGCTCGCTGTGTTGCCGGTGTAAGATCATTTGTATCAGTAGATTTTGTTCGAAAGTGATTCAAGCATGGAACCGAGAAGAGTATCAAGTGAACCAGTTCAGACCATCCAAATCAATGAGGTGGATTCGACATCTTGGGTATCGAACGAGATGTATGAATCGTTCATAGATTTCGTTGCTGGTCATCTTGATGACATGTATGATGATGATGATGATGAACCTGGCCCTCTGTGGGAAGGGCATTTTTCTGATAATGAAGTAGAGGATGACACACCTGTTGTCTCAGATGAAGAAATGGACGATGAAGAAATAGAGGATGATATGCTTGTTCCCGCATGTCCTATATGGGAAGGACATTTTTCTGATGAGGAAATAGACGAGGTTCCTGTAGTCGAAGATTCAGTTGATAATGAGGTTATATACATTTCATCAGATTCAGACGATTCCATAATCGAAATCCCTTGAATACCTTCAGTCACACCTTGTCAAATATTACAAAAAGAGCCCATTATTTTAATGATATGACACTGTGTATTCAGTGTACGTTATCATATTTATATTTGTGCTCATGTTAAGAAACAATCAGAGTTTAATTTCATTTCATTTTTGTTCCCGATAATCAAAAGGAAGTGTGTCCGGTGACTATTACTCACTTGCGAAATGAACCAATCAAAAGCTCTAGTCAAGTTCGGATTACCGATAATACCAAACTTGACTCTTGACTGTGAATGGCCTATCAAGTTCGGTTTTTCTAGATTTGTTTACAGTGCATGTGAGAGATAAACGTCAAATATAAGTGATTACGCTGTGCACGCATTCAAAAATGTTTGTGAAATAGTCTAATAAAATTCCACTAATGATTGAATTTATCTCATAAGTCTCGTCTTTCATTTGTGATCTTAACTGAATTGATTCGAGAAAACACCACTCGTCCTGGAATCGACACACTTATCGCGAAAATCAAATCACTTGTGGTATTACTACTGATAATATTGCGGCGAGCAGATATTCTCCAACTTGATTCTCAGTTCGCAACTATCTTACAGAGTGTACAACGAGCATATTCGTTTGACTCGAAAAATATACAATCATGTCAAAGAAGTGTTGCAATGATTGGTTTCCACAAGCGGGATTTATTGAAGACGAAGTGGCTAGATTGACGGAAGAGTTATACAAAAGACCATCCGTGGAACGAAAAAGACATTTTTAAAAGAAAAATTATGATTTACCCTAAACAATAGTAACAACATCAGCACCAACACAAAAAATTAGTTCCAGAAGACAATATTAGACCTATTAGTGCAGTGCCACAAACCAGTTCCCAAGGATAGCGACATTATCAGTGGAGTACAAGAGGAAAGTTAAAGGTTTTTTTATTCCACCTCCAAGAATTGGCTTGTCAAGCAGAATATAGAAATTGCCTGACCTCTGAGAAAATTATCAAAACGTGTGATGGAATGAATGTTTCAGTACAGCAGAAAATAAGCTCAACACGAAAACTACATTAAGAAATTGCAGCCCCGAACGTTAAGATAAATCAACCGAGGAAAAAATCTGAGGTCCTGAAAATTGAAATTGTTAGACATTGTGCCGTGAACAGAAGCAACTAGCTCATACTCAAAGAAAAAAAAGGGGGATGAAAATCCATTGAAAGAATTCGAGTCAATGTGGTCTGGAGAAATGGAAAATGTGTGTTCCACAACCTTCACAGAATTTGCCAATTCTGAAATCATACTTGATAACAGAATGGTAACATTCACGCTCTTGATATTGAATAAATATTCTAAAACACTTGCTGTCTTATGCATTTCGCGTGTATTTCATTCAATAACTTGTATAAGAATGAATATTCTGGCATTGTTGTTGCAATAATTACGTTAGACTTGACTGGCATCGTAGTGACAAGATGTGAAATGAAATGTCAAAATAATTTTTCGTTTGCTTTCCAGTTGATTATATGTGCAATTTGTGGTTGTGGAGAAGCACAGTCTGTTACTCGTTTAGAATGAAAATTCGTTATGCTTGTGGTCGCATCGAATTTTTCATTCTAACCTTGTTTACAGAATATACTATTCTCGAACACTTTTGATTCTGATTTTATCTAAATATATATCCATAGTTTTGAAGGTGTTTTTTGAATATATTGTATCAATTTTATCAAAAATGCGTTTCATTGCGAGTAAATGATGTTTGTTTTAGCATTTTGAGAAACTAAAAATTCAGTTTGATGAATTATTTGAATAATATTCATAATAATATACGTTTTATGGAATTTGTGATTTTCTTACTGTGGAAAACCAGAAAAATCCAAAGGAGTTGTAGCCAAAAATTCTAATTCCAATCAAATAGAATATATCTCATCACTTTCGAAAGCGAACCTTATACAGGGATAGACATATTAGAGAAGATTTTGTGAAAATTGTGCAGAAATCGTTCTGAAAAACACTTTGTAGGCGAAAAGGTTCACAATAATTGTCCTATTTTCAAAATGATTTCAGATGATAAAAAATAAACGACCTTATAATTTTTTTAACTTTACATCGAGTCAATATGACTCAGAAAATTATTTGATTCCATAAAATATTTCATTATGAATCAATGAAAAGGTTCAATCGAAAGATAACCTCAGGACAATAGTGAATGAAGATCAACAACAAGCTAATTGTAAATGCCTCCATATTATATCAAACAAGAATATGGACGAATTTCAAAAGATGACATCAGTAACAGCAACAAACCTCATAAAAGATTGCCAAATCGACCTTACCAGGATAGACGATAGATGCTCGTTGTAAAGACAAAATTGCCATTGAGAATTCATGGAAAATAATTTCTGAAATAATAGGATTGGCAGATAAATATTATAGAGTTGACTGGTGAGTGGATATTCATTATGTATCAATCTGAAAATAAACATTATTATTATTATTATATAGTTTTGTCAACCTTTTTTTGCATATCTAATATTTTCAGTTGAAGAATGCCAGGATATGTGGAAGTCGGTTAGACTGTAGTTTATTAGAAAGAAGAAGGCTTCTGGAAAATGTGCCCTCCTGGCTCAGGAGCTTACAGCAGCAATTGGCCACTCTATGAAAAAAAAAATGTATGCTGTAGTTATGACAAGAAAGTAAAGTAAATGAGTTTTTTGACTATATTATAATGTTCGTTTTAGAACAAAGCAAAACATTAAAATACATAATGAAACCCTTTCAACTTTATCAGAAGCATTATGTTTGAACATAAAGAAGTTTCTTCAGAGGGGATTAGAGGTAGAGACTCAGACAATGAAAGAGCCAAGACAAAGAGATGAGCCAAGACATACTATCACAAACTAAAACGCCTCAAGGAAATGCCTTCTACATCAAAAAGACCATTCAGCATCAATATCACCAATGTTCCGAGCAATATAAAGGAAAACAAGCAAAGAAAAGAAAGTCCGATGTTCCACAAGACCAATTAGTTAAAACTTATTCTTCTGTGGGGAAAAGATTAACAAATTTCCTGAAAAGTTCGCCATCGAAAAGCAGTATTCAATAGCAAAAATGAAAGAAAAAAAAAATGCAAAAATGTGCGTTATATCTGAAGAAATACTATAATTGTTTTCTTTAATTTTTATTTGTATGTATACGGGTGTTCCAGAGCTTTCAGGCCAGCAGACATTTCAGGTATTTGACAAAAAAATATTGAAAAAAATCCATTTCGTAGGAGACCATAAGCACTTTCATTCAGTGTAGCAAATGCTACCCCCTGGCAATCAACTCCTGAGGAACCATCCCTAATTTTTGTTTTTCAAATTTGTACCTCATGTTTGTTGTTGCTCAACTTACAACTTACAACTTATACGTAGTTGTGAAGAGAATTAGTCGGGAAAATTGAATTCGTTAGAGGGTATTATTGATTGGACTGAATCAGTTGTTTCACGTTGTATAGACAAGAAAAAATAGATGTTAAAGAAAAAGTTGGAACTTTTTGTACTTTGTTCAATCCCTACGGTATCTGTATGACAAATTGCTATCAGTCGTGATATTGTTGTTAAATATAAAAATGCTTTTTAACTTCACTCCCAACAAATACGTTAATATGCTTCCAATTTTTGGTGAATGCCAAAAAAATAAAAGTGCTGCAGAGAGGCTGTATGAGCAGGCTTTCCTGATCGTCGACAACCAGGTCCAACCAGTATGTAGAAAATACAGGGAAAACACATCAAACACGTCCTACTCCTGTGCTAACTGAGAATGTTCAGATATTGTTCAGGTGAAAAATTTTATTGAAGTCATGAAACCCGAATATATTGATAATTTAGTTGCAGCTGCGAAAGTAATTGCTGGATTTAAAAATAATAATAATAATACTCCCTCATAAACACTCGCAGAGTGCACCCAAAGGCATAGCCTGTGCGGGTAGAGGACGGCTATTATTATTATTTGCCGTGGCGCTCCGGGGCGACTTACTGATTTTTGGTGGCGTATTCACTTTTTCAGCTGCAGGAAAACCCGAAGAACCTACAGCACCACCTCGGGTGGCCGCCGTGCACTCCAAGCTAGCACTAGACGAGATTGGCATCTAGACAACACACAATACTCTTGCTATCAACAAGGACCGTGGTCGCCTATCGATTCCGATGTTGAGTACTTGAGAAAAAAATCCCTCGTACATACATCGGGCTCGAACCGACTACCGCTATACTGAAGTTCTGAACGGCCTGCGCCTTAGACCGCCAGACCACCGACCACCACACTAAAACTTTTAAGGCTTCATCACTTGCATTACCCTTCGGTACTAGCTTGAAGCAATTATGTACCATTATTCACAGACACAATACAAAAATCTAAACTTTTTGACTTCAGCGATATTGACTGAGAAACATAAAACACCTACAGAAATTGATAATAGAAGATCATTGGGCTACTGAAATATCATCCTTAGCTTTAAAGACTTGACTGAGAAACACTGAGAAAAACCACAAATAATACCGATTACGTGCGATATCATCAAATTCAATGATTATGTGAAAAAACAAGCTGAAGAAAGTTTCGATATACTCCTTCTTATACTAGAAAATGACGAAAACAATGTCAAATACGATGAAAAAACGTTGATTTTCAATTACAAAAGCTTGTCAAAAGGCATTATGGCTTTAGTATTGATATTGAACCGCAAAAGAATTGAAAAAGTTCAATATTTGAAAACTTAAACTTAATAATAATAATAATAATAATAAATTGCTTTTATTGATAGAAGGACAGGTTACAGAAACTATCAATAGGCAGAGTTAGCGCTTCACCCGTCTAGGACAGGTTAGTACTCTCTTACACTCAACCGTACAAAAGAAAGGAAAGTAAATTAAAAATATATAAGACAAAATACAAAATATCATTGATGGCTATCCTAAAAATACAAATACAAAAAATAGTACATTATATTACGATGCATAACCATCTCATATTACTTCGTTAAAGAAATAATAAAGAATATGGAAAAAAAAAAAAGTGTGAATAAATAAGAAACTAATTAAAAAACATTTCTTCATTGAACAAAAGCTTCTGTATCTTTTTTTTAAATAAATTTATTGGTAGAGTCTTCATTTCATCGGGAACCGTGTTGTATAGCCAGGTTATCTGATACGAGAAAGATGATCGAAATTGAGCTGTTTTATGTAGAGGTGGGGTTAGTCTTGATTTATAACGTACATTGAGATGATGAACATCAGTGCGGAATGTTATGTTCCTATAGAGATATGGAGGTTTATGTGACTGTATTATTTTGTGGAATAGTGTACAGGAGTGTAATAGTTGCCTCTTTTCAATATTCAGCCAACCAACGTCTTTTAAATGACTAGAAATGTGATGACGTCTAGTCAGTCCACAAATCAGACGTATGCATGAATTCTGTATGAGTTGTAGACGCCGTTTATCTGAATTACACAAAGCAGGACCATACACGATATCAGCGTAGTTCAGGTGTGATAGGACTAATGCTTCACATAGAGTGATTTTGCTTTTTTTATCCAAAATTCCTCGATTGGAGTATATGAGTTTTAAATTACAAAATGCTCTTTTAGTAATCAAGTTGACATGTACTGTATAACGAAGCGAAGAATCCATAATCAAACCCAAATTCTTCGAACTATCTGTTATTTCGAGTGTTTCATTATTTATTTTGACTGTCAATTGATCAACGCACCGATTTCGAGCTTTCTTGTTGCCAAACAGAATGACTTTGGATTTGATGGGGTTGATTGAGAGGCAGAATTTGTTTGACACTTCGACCAAAGAATCAAGGTCGGTATTGAGTCGGTTTGTGGCTGTTATAAGTTCAGTCTCAGGGAAAGAAATGTATACCTGAGTGTCATCTGCGTAAAAATGGCATTCACTGAACTGAAAATATTTATGAAATTCGTGGGTGTAGATAATAAAAAGTGTGGGCCCTAAGATGGATCCCTGGGGAACTCCATTTTCCACTGCCATATAATCGGAAGTAATATCACCCAGAGTCACCGCCTGTAGTCTATTGAGAAGGTAAGCTTTCATCAGAGAAATGGAGTCTTCAGAAAATCCAATATAATGCAGGATGGCTAGCAACAATTCATGCTTAATAGTGTCGAAAGCCTTAGAGTAGTCGAGTAAGACCAGAAGAGTAAGTTGTTTTTTGTCCAAGGCGGAATATATATCGTTGGTTACTTTCAGAAGTGCCGTGGTGCAACTGTGATCGGTTCTGAAGCCAGACTGTTGGGATGGAAGAATGTTCTGTGTTTCTAGGTGAAGCTTCATTTGGGTAGAAATAATTTTTTCAAATGTCTTAGAAAGCGTGCAAAGAATGCTAATTGGGCGAAGAAATTTAATATCATCAGGATTAGGTACCTTGGGTAGAGGTATAATGAATGATTTTTTCCAGATTGATGGATATACATTATTTTCGATACAAAAATTAAAAATATGGGTGATTATGGTAAGCACTTGAGGGCAGGAGTATAATAACATGCTGATGCTCAGTTTGTCGACTCCAACAGCTTTTGATTTAATTGTCAAGAGTGTTTTATATATTTCTGAATCATTAGTTGAGGAAAATTTGAATATATTCACATTTGGCCGGATATTGTTCAGATAAAGATTAATAGTTTCTCTGTCAAGCAAAAGATCAGATTTGGAAGAATCAATGAAAAAGTTATTAATTTTTGTGACGTCAGCGAGATGTTCTGGAATTGCGTTATGGTTTTTTTTTGAATGGATATTTAGGTTTCTCAACTCTTTCCAAAATGTCTTGTTGTTTTTGCTAGTTCTAAGTTTGAAAGAAAGATAAGCTTTCTTTTCACGTTCTATTGCGTATTTGGTTTGATTTCTCAGTTCTTTATAGAAATTCCAATGCCTTTCAAGTCTGGTTTTTTTGTATTTGATGAGAGCTTTATCTCTAGTGGATATCATTAATTTTACATTGTACGTTAGCCAAGGTGCTTTAGGACGGCTTATTTTCACAGTTTTAATGGGTGCATGTAGATCGAAGATCTCAATTAGTGACTGATTCAGTGAATTTACTTTATCATCTATATTATGAAGTTCGAGAATATTAGTGAAATCAATTGCTTCTAAGTCATCAATAAAATTATTTTGATTAAAATTTTTGTAATCTCGAAAAGTGTATAAAAAAGGTTTGGTTGATATAGGTGAAAAATCGAGTGCACATGAAACCAAGCAGTGATCGGAAATACTAGAAGCATCTTCAACTTTCGAACTTTTAACAGGTAACGTTTCAGACAGCATTATTAAGTCAATTATTTTGACACTTGTTGGTCCGTACCTAGTAGGCTCGGATATAGTTTGGAGCAGTCCGAAGGCGTTGAGTATGTTCAGCAGGCGTTTGGTGGAGTAACCTTCCAAATCAAATATATCTATGTTCAAATCACCCTTACAGATAATTTCGTCGAAACTCGGAGCAATTATACTCAGAGTTAACTCGAGTTCATTCAGAAACTCATCAGCTGGTTGGCTTGGAGGTCTGTAACAAACTCCCAGAGCGATATTTTTACTATCATGTTTGAAAGAAAGCCAAAGTTGTTCTATATTATTTTGTGTAACGTTAGTTAATAATTTTATTCTTAGTTTGTTTGTGATGTAGAGAGCTATACCGCCACCCCTACCAATGGCCCGATCTTTTCGATATAAATTATACCCATCGAGTGAGATAGAGTCATTCGATATGTTCCTCGATAGCCATGTTTCAGAAACAGCGATAATTTCAAATTTGTTGTGTACCAAGGTACTGAAATCTGGAAAGTTTGATGTCAGTGATCGAACGTTCAAGTGTGCTACTTTAAAATATTTACCCATATTTCTTCAAGACAATGAGGTGATTACCCAACGACTAAGTGAATGAACTGCTACAAATATATACACATATACATACACACACATATATACACATATATATATATATATATAGAAAAAAAAAAAAAAAAAAAGTATCGTGAAAAGATGCAAATATAACAAATTAGATGTGGAAAAATGCGACTATTTAGAACAAAAATAAATTATAATTGAAGAGTTTAATTTTAAAGAGACATTTTTTCGAACATAGAGTGGGTTCGGATAAAAACTTTTATATATATATACTCAATACAGATATAACTAACACGTGAAACTCGAGTTAATATGTTTTTTAGATTATGAGTTTCATTTTACTAACTTTTTGAAATTGGCGATATTAAGTTCTATTCAATTCCATACATGAATATGCAATCTACTCGTTACAACTACGGAAAGTGAAAAAAATACAATGTGAAGAATATTTTCATTTATTTATATTGATTCAATTAATTTACCTATTGAAATAAAGAAGTCAGTTTCGCGAGCAACAATTTTTGCTGGAATCTCATTTATCATCAATTTACTATTGACGATATTTCAATAACTTTTCCAGTTCGTTTTCGTCTGAGTGTGATGCTCCGCCCTTGAATTGTTATAAATATTAAATCTGTGCATTTTCCGAATACGTAATGCCCGATAGCCACCCGAAAATGTAAGTCTAAACCACCAGATCGTATTCTCGAGTGAAGACCTGCCTTGATTTCGTCAACCGGAATCTCCCTGTCTAGCTAATTCCCGACATACGCCACAAAAATATCTTTGAGGCCAACGCGATCGGCGATGTCCAGGGTCAATAATATATTTTCGTCTTTAAATAAATCCAAATTAGTTATTGCATGTTGTCAACTTCTAAAGTACTCCTGTTGAAGATATTGTCGATTATCATAAAAAGGAGCTGCCGCCAGAATTCTTGCCAAATAAAAATAGAGTACCTGGTTCGTCCATCTTTGGATTTCAAAAAGACGTGACCATTGTGTCATATGTCCCCAAAAAGAAAAAGGCTGTGATTTTGCTTTCTACAATGCATTCTGATGCTGCAATTCATCCTGTAACTAATAAGCCAGACATTATAATGGACTATAATTGCTGGAAAGGAGGCGTCGATACTGTGGATAAATTGTGTGGTACGTACTCCGTTAACCGAAGGTCAAGAAGATGGCCTTTAGTTCTATTTTTTCAGTTGGTGAACATAGCAGGTATAAATAGTCAAATTGTATACAATGCCATACAATGCGAAAAAAGCCACAAATACAGAAGAGTTTTTCTGAAAGAATTGTCGATATCTCTGATCAAGACGCACCTTTCAGAAAGAGCTACCCTAAGGAACTTACCTTCGGATATTCAACGTTTTCTAATCAAGTACAAACCGCCTCAAGAGGAACATGAGGAAGAACCTCCAGCAAAAGTACGAGGAAGGTGTTTTTGTTGTGGAAGACAGAAGAATAGAGTGACAACAATGGTATGCGATACATGTCACAAACCGGTATGCAAGGAACATGCAATTAGAAAAATTTCTTGTCTTGAGTGCAACAACATTGGCAGTGATGAGGATGCTAGCGAGTAGTAGTTTGCAGTGCACAAACTTATTTGGGTTTCTGTTTTGTTTGAAATTCTTTAGTTTTCAGATTTTTATACGTTTATTTCTGTTTTTAATACATTTATAATTAGTGTTTTTCATTCATTAAAAGTTTATTCGACATTTGGGACATTTTTGTAAACATGTATAATTGTATTGTTTGTTTTTTGAGCGTTTTTGGTGATGGTGTACAAAATACACCACGCGAGTACTAATGTTATATTTTATGGCGCGAGTAGTTAAAGGTTAATAAATATTTGAGCCTTTCACATATCAAAATTTTGGATGAGCATTTCTACTGTTGAATTAGAGTTACAACACGCGTTGATACAGTTATTATTATCATTCATACGCTTTGCTACTGTAAGTTTGTAAACTTGTATATTTTTTTCTTTGTAAACTTAGTTCACTTATTGTTAGCGCTATAACTGATTAACTACAATCAACAACAGGGTTCGCTGACAGCTGAATAGGTGTACCTACGTCTAGCTAACTAAACAAATCTTTTCATGTACCACGAGAGCTGAAGGTTAGCATCACCACTTCATCGGAGAGATTCATCGAAACGACCACGATCCTCATACGTAGTGGATAGAAAAAGTCAGTTCCAGAATAACATCCAAAATCCACATCTGTAGAGCTACAGATTACAGGAAGTAGTCGGTGTTGCTGTATATAGACCTCCTTCAACTGATGGATATGATTTCATAGAAGAGCTTCACTCTTATCTGCAAAATAAAGATCTCAGCTCCCCCTACAACATTATTCTCGGTGATATGAACATTAACCTATTTTCGGAAGATATTACTACCCTTGATTATTTGAATGTTCTGAGTGAATTCAATTACATATCTACAATTAATGTGAGCACAAGAATACAGGGAAATTCCAGCACCTGTATAGACCACATTTTTTTGAGAACAACTAATCTTGATTATAAGAACATTATATCAACATATGTCCTGGAAACTCACTTGACGGACCACCGTGCTACTATGATTGCCTTAAAAATTATCAAAAATAAAAGAAATTATGAACCCAAATATACTATTCGGCAAACTAACTACAAAAAATTAAAAAATAAAATGTCTGTTTAACTGGAATGAACTTTATCACATAGACAACCCTTTGACTGCGAATACTTTTTTCACAGAAACTATTCATCAAATAATTGAAGAGTGTACTGTCACTATTAAAACACGCAAACTACAAAAAAAGAAGGAATGGATCACCCAGGGTGTTATGAATTCTATAATGAAAAGAGATCGACTCTACAAAGAATATCAAAATAATAAACAAAATCAGGAATTGAAAGAAAAATTCACAAGATATAGAAATAAACTAAATGATTTAATAAAAATATAAAAACAAAATTATTATAAAGCTGAAATAGAAAAAAATAAAAACAACTCAAAAAACATGTAGAGGGTGATAAATAATATAACGGGAACTAAAAATAAATCAGCAATTACCGATTATGTCTTGAACAACGATCAAGTTCTGACAAAAAATGATTTTGAAACCGCAGAAATATTCGTAGATTATTTCACAAATGTAGGCCCTGCACTAGATGAAAAGATCGTTAAACCTTCTACACAGCCACCATCAGCAAAAAAAACCTGAATTCTATGTTTCTTCGCCCTACAACCAAAAAAGAAATTATTGAAATAATTTCTACTTTAAAAAACAACAAAGCTCCAGGAATCGACGGAATTACTGCAGAAACAATAAAGTACATTGCCAATGAGATTGCATCTCCCTTATCATATATAATTAACAGAATAATGGCAGAGGGACTTTGTCCACCTGAATATAAGGTTGCAGTAATTAAGCCGATTCACAAAGCTGGTGATAAACGAGATACCTCTAACTATCGACCGATATCTTTAATAAACAATTTCACCAAAATCTTCGAAAAAGCACTGAAAGCCAGAATGGAGACATTCATGCTGAAACATAAATTCCTTTCGGAAAATCAGTCTGGTTTTCAGAAGAATAAGTCAACGGAAGATGCAATATTAGGCCTAACTTCAAGAATGTACGAAGCACTCGACAAAGGAAAACCATCTTTGTATGTATTCTTGGACCTTGCGAAGGCCTTCGACACTGTGGATCACACACAGCTTTTGGAGGACCTAAATGATATGGGTATGGGAAAGCTACCTCAAAGATCGCAAACAAATCGTAAAAATTGGTGACCAAAAAAGTAACGAAAGAACAGTAAGGTGTGGCGTACCCCTAGGTACAGTCCTGGGTCCCATTCTTTTTTTAATCTATATTAATAACCTACTCGTCATTAATACCTCTGGAACCATATTCAGTTTCGCCGATGATACCTCTGTGTTCTACAGTGCAGACTCCTGGATTGATCTGAAACATAAAGTAGAATTAGACTTTCAAAACATCATTGACTGGTTCAATCACAAATTATTAACCATTAATTTCAAAAAGACTATGTTTCTCCCAATAACCAGCTACGTAAATAATCTACCAGATTACACCTCTCTAGATATTATCAAAGATAATAATACCGTCACCATAAAGACAACAGATAGAGTCAAATACTTGGGGGTTACCATTGATAGTCACTTGAGATGGGATCTACATATCAATCAAATAATCAAAACTCTCCGAACTATGTTACATAAATTCAAAACTCTCTCTCAACTCATGGACTTACCTCAAATGAAAACTATTTACTATGCACTAATCGAATCAAGATTGAATTATGGAATACTAGGGTGGGGGGGAGTGGCTAATTGCTATCTGGAGAAATTGAATATTTTATAAAAGCTCTTTCTCAAAATTATACACAAAAAAAATAGGAGATATTCCAGTGATCTTTTGTATAAAGAAACTGGAATATTCAACTGCCGTCAGCTTTATTTCTGTAAATTAGCCACCCACTGCCACCAAAATAAGCACAAATTTGGTTCATATACACATTCATATGGAACTCGAAACAAGACAAATAAAAACTTACCATTTGCCACCAGCACCAAGACAGTTGGACAGAAAAGTCACATATTTCTGTCCTCCAGAATCTATAATTTCATACCCCACACTATTAGAGATATAATTCCCTGCCATATTTTCAAATGGGAACTGAAGCAATTCTTGAATTCCGTGGAAAGACTGAAAATTCACCAAATTATAAATAATACAATGTAATTTCCATTTCATAGCTCTTACCTCATCCGATTGGAATTCTTGATCAAGGCTTTCTATATAAATTATTAACGATTCCTCTCACTCCTTTAGTTCTTTTATTGTTATTTATCACGATATTAGCCTTAATTTGCCGTTTTTAACATTTTAACATTCTAACATTTTACTGATATAATTTACTAATTTACTATTTATTAATCACTTACTCCGCGGACAGCCAATGGCTTTGCGTATGTTCTCTTCAAGTTTTTTAGCACTTTCTCACAGTCTTAACCTTAACCCCCCATTGTCATTCACACCGCGGACAGCCAATGGCTTTGCGGTTCCCCCCTTGTTTATTTGACCCCTCATTGTTTATAAGATATAAGATTGTTGTATATTATACAAATAAACATTATTATTATTATTATTATTATTCCAAGGAGGGTGAATTGAGTAACTCTTACTGTCTCTGTTTCTCTCTCTGGATTAGTGGCTGGAATCACTAGGAGTAGACGATACATCACCAACCAAAAGGTACAATCTGTCTATAACTGAACCATCAGCAACGAAGTCTAACTACAAAACTTCAATCAGCTATATCATTCTTATGTTGTAAATTATTTAATATATTGTTACAGAAATTTCCATGTTTTATTGCTGGTCAAATTTAGAAGGAATTCAATTTGTTTCAACCATATACAGGGTGTAACTAAATTAGTGTAAAACATTTAAGGGGGTGATTCCTCATCGAAATAAAGATAGGATCTTTCATATAAAGAAACTTCATTGGAGCATTCCATGTTAAGATACAGCCCCTTGAAGGGCGTACATAAAATTTGTTTAACAATTTTTTCCACAAGCACTAAAAACATTTTTTGTTAAGAATGAAACAGGCTATTGGAAATAAATTTTTAAATGGTCAACAAATAATAAGACAAAAAGTTACATTAGAAATAAATCTTAGGGATTGCGGTTTCCACCCCTCACAACCATGGGGTCAACCAAATAAATTACTGGCTAAGTGTCTTTTTGATAGTAGAACATGTCAGGGTAATTTCAAACCTGTCACTTTTTTAGTGCTTGTGGAAAAAATTGTTAAACAAATTTTATGTACCCCCTTCAAGTGGCTGTATCTTAACATGGGATGCTCCAATGAAGTTTCTTTATATGAAAGATCCTATCTTTATTTCGATGAGGAATCACCCCCTTAAATGTTTTACACTTATTTAGTTACACCCTGTATACATGTTTGTCTATCTATATCGGGGAAGTTTGAATTTTTATCCTATTTTTAATAACAATTTAGCCAATAACAATTTTCAAAAACTTGCTTGACACATAGCTAATCTGAAACTGGCAAGCCAGTCCAAAGAACACCACACCGTTCTCCACTGAATTAGCCTGGATAATCAGATGCAACTAATATCATTACACATCTCAGCATAAACCACAATAAAAACATTTTAGATTTCTTATTAAAAATTGAACGTAAAACGCGCTTGGAAATTAAAATAAATTTGGATAGTCCCGTTCCGACCCTCGAAAACCCTTGTTAACTCATTAGCGCCTACGGATACCGTATGGTATCACAAAACACCCTTCCGTTTTCTAGAGCGTTGTGGTCAAGGTCGAATAAAAAAGAGACACGAGAGAATGCTTTTATGCTCAATAGTCAGTGGGCTTTGCATCCCCGTTGAGATCAGTGCTTTTACTAACGTTTTGGAATTTTTGTGAGAGATTTGGTAATTTGGTGCTACACGAAATAATGGATATACGATGGGCATAAGTATTTATTACATATTTCAATTTTTTTTTTGTAGAGTATGATACGGCAGTTAGAAGATTATGAATGATAGTATATCCCTGTCAATAAATAAAATTATTTCGATGTTATGTGATTGCAATATATTAGCTCAAATCTTAGTGATACCATATGATATCTGTAGGCGTTTCAGATCCTTTCAGTGTTGTATTACTACCTTTTATTTTGATATAATTTTTAACGTTCTAGAAAAGGATTTTCGCATTCCCAAGCCATGAATTTGCTGAAGAAAGATGATGACTTGCTTGAGAACGTTGACGAGTTTTTTGTAGAACTCTCCGATCCTAACATTGATACAGATGAGAATTCTGCGGACGAGGACGAAGGAGGAATGGTTTGTAACCTCAATGGTAATGTAGTAGGAAAATGAAATGGATGTATGAATTTTATTCATATTTTATCTTTCATGTTGCAGGTCGTCAGTTGTGTGCTCCCGCTGAGATAAAATTATTAAATGGAGAGAGAATTGGAGCATGTAAGAGATACGAAAGGCCTGATAATGTAAGTGAAATTCGACCTCCCTCATGAAATACTAAATAATTTATATACATTTATAATTTCTTAGGAGATTTTGGTAGAAGTACCTGTAAGACAAATAGGGGAACCCGGGGCGGAACGGACCGGCGGGGCAGAATGAGATTCATATTTTTCTCAGGCTGCACTGTGTGACCATCTATGATTACATGCATGAACCAACGTACCAAGCCTGCTGTTCATAAGCCGTAGTAGCCATACTTGTTTTAAAATGTAGAGGTGTCTTTCGGGAGATTGTGTCAGTTTTGCAATTAAGTTATAACTCTAACCCTTTTGTTATCCAAAGGTAAGTTAAACATATTTTATCTGTAACTCATTTAGCATTATGTAGTGATTGAAATGCGTTGTTTGGATTTCTCTGGAGTCATACAGATATCAAAAATAACGTGGGTTAACATCATTAACGTTGAAGTTCAAAAGGGTTCCATGAAAGAACAGAACAAGAAAGAACAGAACATGAAGAAACAGAACATGAAAAAACAGAAGAGTGAATAAACAGAACAATGGTAAAACAGAACCACGACATAACAGAACCGAGAAAACAGAGAACACTGTTAAATAAGAACAACGGGAAAGAATATTGTAGGTATATACATTTGATTACCCTCCTCACCTATTTATAACACAATGTGGGTTACCATAATTTTTATTAATGCTAATTAGCCTATTCAGGTAAGTTGGGTTTTAAATAAACCATTGATATATAGTTGATAGGTAGTTGATAGAACACAATGTGAATACCTGACAATAATTTTTATTTATGTTAATTAGCCTATTCAGGTTAGTTCAGTTTAGATATAAATTTGACAAGTGAATTTTTATTCTTCAGTCGACTTTTTGAATTTCATTTGAACTGTTCTACTTTTAAAATTGTTAAAAAAAAAAATTTTTTATCCGTATTTGATCCATAAGTTGCAATGGAATATTCAGTCACGCAGAAAGGAAATAGGGTTCTTTTGTACCAAGGGTATGAGTATACCAAGTACAGAGAGAACAAAAGTGGAGTTATCATGTGGAGGTGCAGAATGTACTTTTCGATCAAGTGTAAGGCTTTCTTAAGATTTCAAGAAGACAACATAATTGGTGAGGTTCCACAGCATTGCCATGATTCTAAACCGCAAGTAGCGCAGGCTAACATTATTAAGGCAAAGATGAAGCAAGACATGAAGGCAGTTGGCGCAACTCCAAGAAATGTATTGGGTCATGCATTAACTAACCTTAGTTGCGATGTATTGGAATATTTGCCAAAGCAATCTTCATTAACCTGAAATCTTTTCAACCATAAGAAAACGGCTCATATTCCGAATCCGACCACAACAAATTTTCGGGTTCACGAAAATTATGCAGACCTGATTTTGCACGACACAGGAGCGGACGATCAAGATGAGGATGTTCACAATCTTAAAGGATTTAGTGCCCAGCATCGCACCTCAGAAGATTTTAGTTGACTTCGAGAAAGCATGCATTGCTGCTGCTCGCACTGCCTTCCCGGAAGCGGAAATTAAGGGCTGCTACTTCCATCTATCTCAGAGTTTATTGCGGAGAATCAACAGTGCTGGCTTAAAAAACGGTTATGAGTCTGACATTGACGTCAAATTGAAACTGAAGTCTCTGGATGCTCTGTCGTTTGTACCAGCACAGGACGTGCGATCTATATTCGATGACCTAGCTGCAACTTTTCCCGATGATGATGGCCACAACGACGTGTTGACGTATTTCTTCTCAACATATATAGAGGGCGTTGCTGGGCGACCACCGCAATTTCCAATCGCCTTGTGCAACCATTTCGAAGCCGTTGCTGAGGGAAACCCAAAAACAACAAATTGTTGTGAAGGTTTCCACAACGCTTTGAACTCCATGCCAACGGTTGGTGCTATCCAATGCAGTAACTGTTCGTCCAGAAATACGGAAGAAAAAGTATGTGAAGCTCAGCAATCAAGTGGCAGCAGTTGCAGAAGAATATGCAAATTATGCCGATAAATTGATGTATTTGCGGCGAATGGCAAACTTGCAGTAATTTTTCCTAATATTGGTGAGTAGGGGGTTTATGCCAATCCTGGACCTCCCCCCACCACTGACCTTGAGAGTGACCTTGGAGAATAGCCTTCAGAGGTTCACTTGCCCAGTGAATGACCTTGAAGGCGATCTTGAGAGTTGGCGACCTTGACGATTGGTGACCTTGAGGGATGGTGACCTTGAGGGATGGTGACCTCGGTGGTTAGTGACCTTGGTGGTTAGTGACCTTGAGGGTTGGTGACCTTGAGAGTTTCGATGACCCTGGGGAATGGTAACTTATCCCCTCTCTTCCACCTCAACCACTAATATAAAAAGAAACACGAGTTTCAGACCTCATGTTCCTTCTGAATAGCCGATAATCGAGCAAAATGTATACTTGCAATTGTGGAAAAAGTTTTACTCGCAGTGATAATCTACATCGCCATCAAGTGCAATCCTGTACAGCGGTGACAGGTGAGCCACCTAGTAAACGGTCTAAATTGAGCCCCATATCGCAAAACGATATGCAGTTCTGTGATTGTTGTAATAAACCAGTTCCAATGGGTCAGATGGTTTCACATCGAAGAACACTCGAACACAGATCTAATTCTTGCATTCAATTGGGTGAAGACGTGCCAATTATCAAAAGTGCTTTCAAATGTAGAATAGTTAGCTATAGGATTGGGAGCGGTAGTAACTATGTGGATTACAAAATATTTTTTGATGCATACAAACAGAAAATGATTTCATTATTGCAAGGTGTGTTGAAGATACATAGTGCGGTGAAAGTAAATATGGAACTATTCAGCTCACATATTCTGCAGACCCAGGAATTATCCGAGGTAAAGTGTTTCAATTCTCCGAACCAGATAGTTGACCAGTCCATGGATCTTAATGCTGTTTTGGATGCATTCATCGACACAATAACGGCACAAAGTACAGAATTCGAAGATCGTGACTCAGGTATATAAATTGCCCAAAAATCAATATTCATACCTTGAATGTAAAATCATTTCTATTGCAGGATGGAGCCTGAAGAAAATCATGTTCACAGAAATGAATGTGAACAAGTATAGCCCTCTTGGTGCGTGTTCCTATATAAAGCTGCCAGATTATATCGAGTCGAAAAAAGGAGTGGTGAATGTGCGAAATGAGGATAACTATTGTTTTGCATGGGCTGTGGTATCAGCACTTTACCCGGCGGATCGTAGGGTTTCCGAAGTGTCTTCTTATCCACCCTTTCAATCAGTGCTGAATGTATCAGATATGGATTTTCCGATGAAATTAAGTGGAATTTCAAAATTCGAAGTTGCCAATGATTGCTCTATAAATGTATATGGGTTGGAAAAAAAATTTGAGGAATCTAAAATGAAATATGAAGTTGTAGGTCCACTACATTATTCACGACAACGACTCACCAGGCATGTTAATCTTTTACTTATCAGTGATGAAACGGGAAAAAATCATTATTGTTGGATTAAGGATTTGTCAAAATTAGTTTCTAGCCAAATTTCTGCCAATGGTCATAAAAAATATTTTTGTGATGGTTGTTTATTATATTTTGCTAACGGAAAATCATTGACCCAGCATCAAATGACTGCAATCATGTGTGTACAACCACACCTTCTAAAAATTGAAAATCGACAAGTTCGGTAAATACATTCCTGAAAATATATTGAAATATGTGAATATCGAAAAGCAGATGAAAGTTCCGTTTGTCGTTTATGCAGATTTTGAGTCAATTCTGAAACCAATTGATTCTTGTCAACCGAATCCAGATTGCTCTTACACCAACCGAACTCACATTCATGAACCATACTCGTTTGCATACTACATAAAATGTTCTTTCAATGAAAAATTCGACAAATTTGGTTCGTATCGAAGGGTCGATACTGCAAAAGTATTCGTCTCAAATATTCAAAACGATTTAAAGAATATATATCATAAACATCTAAAAAATGTTGTTCCAATGGGCCAATTATCTGAGACAGAAGAAAAAGAATTTTCTGATGCAAAGACTTGTGGCATATGTGATAATATATTCGAAGATGGTGATGTCAAAGTGAGAGATCATTGTCACCTGACCGGAAAAAAGAGATTTGGTGCAGCTCATTCTAAATGTAATTTGAATTTCAAACTTCCAAATTTTATACCAATTATTTGTCATAATATGAGCGGATATGATTGCCACGTATTCATCAAGGAATTATTCGACAAGGGCGATCGAGTTGATGTCATTCCACAAACCAAAGAAAAATACATTTCATTCACCAAACATCTTTTCACACACAGCTATTTGGGTAAAGATGGAAAATTGAAGAATAATTTCATGAAATTATGGTTCATTGATAGCTATAAATTTCTTTCGGAGTCACTTCAGAATCTCGGTGCAAATTTAGTAGAAGATCAATTCATAGACACTAAAAAGTTTTTTCCGGATGTCGAAAAGTTTCAGTTGATGAAACAGAAACGTGTATTTCCATACAGTTTCGTAGATTGTATGGAAAAATTAGATATCACACATCTACCATCGAAGGAAGAATTTTATGATAACTTAAATGACGAACAAATTTCAGATGAATGCTATGATAGGGCACAACGGGTATAGAATTTATTTGAATGTCGAAGTTTGGGAGAATATTCATATCTGTACTTGAAATCGGATGTTTTACTGTTAACTGATACATTCGAGAATTTTCGGAGGATTTGTTTGAACACTTATAAATTGGATCCTGCCCAATATTATACCGCCCCAGGTTTATCTTGGGACGCTATGTTGAGATACACAAAAGTTGAATTGGAGCTTTTGACTGATATTGACATGATACATTTTTTCAAGAAAGGTATACGTGGTGGAATAAGTCAATGTAGTGACCGAATGCATGTCGCAAACAATGAATATCTACCTAACTACGATGCCAAAAAAGACGTATCTTACATATCGTATTTGGATGCAACAAATTTGTATGGTCATAGCATGTCTCAACCTTTGCCCATTGGTGGATTCACCTGGTTGACACCCAGTGAAATACAGGATTTGGATGTGATGAGTATTTCTGCTGATTCTTCTTTTGGTTATGTTTTTGAAGTGGACATTCATTATCCAGAAGAATTACATGATTCTCATTCGGATTTACCTTTCCTAGTCGAAAGTATAATTCCACCAGGTTCAAAATCCAATATTTGCAAGTTGATACCGAACTTATCAGATAAAAAAAACTATATCGTTCATTATAGAACTCTTAAACAAGCTATAGAAAACGGATTGATGGTTATGAAAACACATAGGGTTTTGAAATTTCGGCAATCGTCATGGCTTAAGAAATATATCGATTTGAATACACAAATGCGTAATAAAGCTTTGAATAACTTCGAAAAACAATTTTTCAAGTTAATGAACAATGCCGTGTATGGAAAAACTCTGGAAAATATGGAAAATAGAAGGGAAATTAAACTGGTTACTCATTGGGAGAATATAAAAAGGTCATTGGGGGCTAATTGTCTGATTTCCAACCCAAATTTCACAACATGTTCAATATTTACAGAAAATTTTGTCGCTATTCATATGGGAAAAGTAAGAGTGTGTTACGATAAACCACTTTATTTGGGATTTAGTATATTGGATTTATCAAAAACAGTAATGTACGATTTTTACTACAAATGCATAAAAAGTAATTTTGGAAATGACGCTTCACTACTGTACACAGATACAGATTATTTCATATTGAAAATAGCAAATAAAAACTTTTACGAATTCATGATCGAAAATATAGAAAGATTCGATACCTCCAATTATAACATTGGAAACGATTTTGGCATTCCTGTTACAAAACCCATTCTGGGGAATATGAAAAATGAATTTCCCAATGACCCCATTATCAGTTTTTATGGTACTGGGGCCAAAGCTTACTTTGTTCAGTCCGTTAAAAATGAATTGAAGAAAGCCAAAGGCGTCAAAAAGTCCGTCATTATCAAACAATTGCACGAAAGTGACTATAAAAATATTGTTGAGAAGGGTGGTTCCATACTTAGAAAAATGAATAGTTTCAAAAGTGATACCCACGACATATTTACTGAAATGAAAAATAAAGTCGCTTTGTCACACCATGACGACAAGCGGTTCATTATACCCAATACCACAAAAACATTGCCGTGGGGCCACAACGATATTGAATTTTATCAAACGGACCCCGAACAAAATCTGTTATGGTGTTCAAACATTGTGGAATCTGCGATTCATAATTATTCACAACCTGTCAACAATTTGGATTTGCTGATTTCATTACTGGAAGCAGAATAAGTCGAAGTAAGCGAACGCAAATCCTTAATTATCATTCAACAAATTTTATATTATTCATCCGATAGCGTGAAAAGGGAATATTCATCTACAATTGGCTATGAAACTGTTTTCACGAATATTTGAACCAATAATTTGATACGTTTCATATCATATATTTGAATTCCTTTTTTTTATGCCAACCTATATTTTGACATAGAAGGTACTGAAAAACGGTTCCACATATATGTTGGAGAATAATCCAGAAATATCTCATATCGAAAGAAAAAAAAAACACAATTTTCGAAGCATGAATATTCGATATTGACATTACATTTCCGAATTGTTTCTACTCATATATGTTAATTTCATAGTGTAGCATAAAAATATTCAAAATATATTGTATAGCATCCACATATTGAATAAATAGATATTTTCAATTTTAACGTGTATGTATAGACTGAATAGACATAATAAATAACATTCTTTCGTCTCGTTGTAGTCAACGTTTTGAAAAAACTGTACCGAAGTATATTCCTTAGGTCCTTATCGACCATACTGTGTTTGAGTGGTCTAGTCTTGAAGAATGCGAGTTTATGCCGCATTCCTTATTTTGTCTAGCAGCAGGTAGCGAGGCGTGGGTACCTGTACCGCATTCCTTTGCTTTGAACGATCAGGGTGTATGAAGGTGACCCAAAAGAATTTGGCCTTGTAGTGGTCTCTTTTCAATATCTCTACCTGTGCGCAGGCTGTGTACAATTTCGGAGTAGGGGATGTGCGAGGTTACTCAAACTAGAGGGTGGCATGATGCATCATTGTACCCTGTTCTTCCCACTGGTAAAGTTGTGAGTCGTGCTTTTTGATATTGTGAAAGAGTGGTGTGATTGGACAACCGAAATGAAAGGTAATAAAAGTCCCAATTCTCAGGATAGTGGAAAGTCGGTTGTTAGTATGCTGGCAACGTTAGCATATCTTAGTACAATAAATATTGAAAAAAATAAAGACGCGGTTAACGAAAAGACTAGAGACGCGGTTGATGATAAAAATAAAGATTCGGTTGCTGGTTGTTCGACTCAAAAAATAAATATATTAAGTGATGTTAGGATACAGAAACCCGAACAAACAGCAACCGACCAATCGAAATATTTGGATTTTGAACAAATTCACAGCACAGACATACCGAGTTTCCATTATTCCAGCTTATCGGTGGCAGATATGCAAGAATTCGGAGATGTAGAAATGGAAAAATATTTCGCGGACATCAAGGGCTTCACTCCACCTCTGTTACCATAGGACCCCTTATGTGAAGACATAAGCAACGATGAAGCGGGTCCTTCATCGTGGAATAAGTCTTCCAAAAGGAAAGAATTGACACCGGTAAACTCCCCCAAAAAACAAAGAATGTCTACCACAAAAAGTGATGAAGTTGAGTCCAACGAATTTCCGTTGCTGAGAGGACTACTCACAAGACCTCTGGCATCGAAACAATCCGTCGGTAGTCCGATTCCAACGGTAGTTCTATCTTCCGAAGATAGTTCACCGTCACCGGTAATTTTGGGAAGAGAGGTAGTGCAATCATCGGCCCCGGCTAACTCTCCCAAAAAACAGGAATCTACCTCAAAAAATGACGGAGCCGGTTCCAACGAATTTTCGGTGTCCAGTGGGTCACCTGCAAGTCCCGTCTCAGCAAAGCAATCCGTTGGTTTCACTTCTCCGAATCGATCGGTAGATCATTCTGAAGTGTTTTCTGGTAGAAGTTCATCGGTATCACCAATTTTGGGAAGTGCTAGAAGTGATGGCAGTGTTTGGTCACAAAATGCGGAAGAACAGCATAAGAAAATTGTAGATGTTTTTTCGGATTTTCTTAACAAAAAAGCCCGAGCATATCTAGAACATCGAGAAGCTGCTGCAAAGGTCTCTGACGCTCAGAAATCGTTGCTGGCGTACGATACGGAGCTCGAAGAAATAAAAAATCGAAAGGAGGAGTTGAAACGACAATTGGAAGAGCTCGACGGACGCCAGCAATTAATTATGGGTGACAGTAATCAGCTTAGGCAAAGTTTGCCAACGCTGAAGGCCAAAGCAATTAAGTCGCAGCTCTCGCTCAATCGAGAGAGCAGACGACTTAAATTGCTGCAGGAGAAGGTTAAAGTTTTTATGGAGAAATGAATATGTGCGTGTGTGTATAGGTGTGTTTGCGTGTGAATATGATCCTTTTTTCCGATCCCAATTCCCTCGATTATTATTATTATATATATATATATATATATATATATATTATAATTAAGATATTTGATACGAAATTATTTAATAATATTTGAATGTATATTTTTCATAGGATAGATTAAATTTTAAGTACATGTTAGTTGAGTGTGTTCGTATATGTATTAGAGTGTAAATAAAGGTTTGTGTTTTTTAAAGTAGAAGGGGGGAGGGGGTATATATTCATATCGTATTTGTATACATAATTGGTTTTTAATTATTGTTATTTAATTATTAAAATGAATATTATCATTTAATAATATTTGAATGTGTATATTTAATAAGATAGATTAAGTTTAAGTACATGTTAGTATGTTAGTATGTTCGTATTTGTAATAAATCATAAATAAAAAAATAAAATGTTGTTTTGGAGGGGGGGGGGGGAGGGGGAGGGGAAATCAACTGCGCACAAGTCAGGTAACTGGTTTAGGTATGCGACCAAAACGGAACTTTTAGGAAAGTGACAGAGAAAAGTTATGCGCAGTGGGTGGCATTAACCATGCTACCATACATGTCTATGATTCTCTGTCATATATGCACTGAAAATGTTCTCCAGACTAGAAAACTGGATGCGCATAGATTTTTTATTGAATATATAGGTGCGCAGTTGGATTCACTACTTCCGTTATGTATTATATTACATGGCTGCTGATAAAAATATCACAATTTTCAAAGAAATATTCCCTCTCCAACCAACTAAAATACTCAAGAAAGATATGAAGTGTATATGCGAGCATTTTTAACAACAGGGGAGTGTTCGAAAAATGAATTTTCATTACTACGCATTTCTGTAAGCTCCCGTTTGCGCATTAAACCAAAATGGAGCTATTTCAAAATGTGGGGTAAAAATGTATGCGCAGTTGAAGGTTTTGGTTATATTTTGATACAATTCATATACATCACAACGAGTTTTGGTTAAATACCAACTATAGCTAGAAATAATGGATGCGCACTAGTTTTTCATTAAACATTTTGATGCACAGATGGGCATGCCACTTTCATTTTA
Organism: Chrysolina haemoptera; assembly: GCA_958298965.1. NCBI lineage: Eukaryota > Metazoa > Arthropoda > Insecta > Coleoptera > Chrysomelidae > Chrysolina > Chrysolina haemoptera. The sequence goes on along the minus strand of OY282593.1, from coordinate 13,878,200 downwards.
ATATATTACATACACTTTTTTATTAGAAAATATATATCTCACTATTTGAAAGTATATTTTGAAGCTGAAATACACCCAGGAAAGCGAATATGTTTTATATGTGTGTCTGAAAATATGTTGCAATAGATATAAGAAATTTCAGAGTATTTAAAAAAATCTCACATGTTTAGTTAGTGACATCAGACATTTCCAAACACAGTTTCTTTGAATTTATACCACTTGAATAATTTTTTTTGAGCTATTATTCACTATAGAGCTATCGATCATCAAATGAATGAAACATATTTTCATTTAAAATATATATTTCAGTCTTTTTTTCCCTATTATTATGCTATATGTTATACAAATCTAATATAAACACCCCGACTCAAAGTCTAAAAGTCCAATCGCATGCCTCTTCCATTCAGATAACCTCTTCCCCGCCATCTTCTTCAGACAATTGCGCCGGACACCACCAATGGCTTTGATCTGGTAAATTTTCCCAGTCCAATTCAATTGTTAAACAATCGCTGATGTCATCCGGCGGTTCGTATTCCTGAACAGAAACACGAGCAACACTTCCACACCGATGCACATCACTGGAACTGTCTGCAGGGCCATATTCCAGTATTCGGAAATTTGCAATCGCTCTGTAAAATTATATCTTTTTTTAAATTTGTATTGCAGAACAGGCAAGTGTCAATTAGGCGCACTTGACAAACAGTCATTCCACAAGCCACACAGTCGTAATCGGGAATATTATTGAAGTCCGTTTTATAATGCAGATCTACATTGTTATAATGTCCACTATCGACTAATTCACTGTACAGCATGAAGCACTTGTGGCATAGAACCTTACGATCCTCGGTGGTTGTTACCACCATCCAGCATGAAATTATCGAACAATACATTCTACCGACATCCCTCACACTGTTTATATTTTTGAACACGCACCTATATTCACCATCTACATCAGGACCATCTTCGTACATCCCTTCATCCTCGCTAGAACCATCATCATCGTTAGCGGCAACTGCAATAGCTCCTTCTGCCGCAACATCTGCTTCTTCAACAACTTCCACTGCTGCAACTTCTTCAGCTATATCGTCCACTGCTGCAACTTCTTCAGCTATGTCATCGTCCACTTCTGCATCTTCTTCGACATGATTTATATCGATAGCCACTAGGTCTCGTAACACACTCATTCTCTCATTTTGTTGAGCTGCCATTTCAATACGAACTACTCTGATATTTCAATGAAACTGATGCAGAGGTGGTATTCGTCCTCTCCTTATATGGTTTTTCCAATACTGTGAGGGGATGAAGGTCATTTCAAATTCGAAGGTCACCCGTTGCTCGAAGGTCTTTTGAGATGCGAAGGTCGTTTGGTGTTTGGTGTGAAGGTCACTACATATTCGAAGGTCACTCCATATTCGAAGGTCACTACATATTCGAAGGTCACTCCATATTCGAAGGTCATTCAGTGCTCGAATGTCATTTGAAAGTCACTCAACATGAAGGTCACTGGACTTCAAGGCCTTCGGAGGATACCTAGGTGGAGGGTATATCGGATTGTATATAATGAGGGTCGCTGAATGAGGTGGATCATTCTATGCGATTCTTTATAGCACACAAGTTTCATCATTTCTAGATATGTCGACATCAAGAGAGTGGGATTCTAAGCCAAAAATTGCAGTGTATCCATTAGTGATTGATAAAAATTTGTCATGTCATAACTGTGACATTGCATGGCCACCGAGTTTTATCAATACCTGCACTGGATTGTGTCAAGAGTGTGAAAGAATAAACCCTCCGAAGACTCCAAAAAAAGTGACAAAACGGTTCGGTTTATGGACGGAATGCCGAAAGTGTGGTGAAAGAATGGACACCACAAACTTTGGTATTATTAGAGAAGACTGTAGGGATTGCAGAGCAGAGGAGACCTTGGATTTCCAGCGATGTACGAATTGTGACAGCTACCAAACAGACTGTTGGAAAAACCTATGCGAACAGTGTCGAATGGGGTTGACATTATGTGAATGTGTCGGTTTTTTTTTCAAAGACAGAATAGACCATCTGCTCAAATGCTGGTGTTTGAACGAAGATCAGAGAGCCGAGCGGGAAGAGTTGAGGAAAACCCATGTGGTTCCAATAAGGAGATACATTTATGAAGTGATTGAACATCAATAAACACTTTGTATGACTAACGAAAAATAAAAAATTGCACCAAGTATTGTTCATTTTTTATTCATTTATAGTAATGAGAGAAACATTATATCAACGATTTCACTATAAATATATAACTCATAAAATTCACATATCGAATTAATATCAGTTTATGGCTACTGGATGAAAAAATGCAGATATTCAATTATACGATCGAACTTTCATCAATCCATGAGTTTTTGTCGTTGGGAAACCCAAGCCATTTCACCATTACTTTCCCCTGATTCCTCCTCAAAAATTTTTCCACCAAGTAAATGTCGGGCTGCTTCGTTTTACTCAACTCCATTTCATAAAAACAGCCCTTTATTGGTTTCTTATCCATGTCTTCAAGCTCATAGGTTACAGGCATTGTACTATTTACCTTAACAATTTTAAAAAGTTCAGTTGTGAAATTTGCTGTATAACCTTTATCGAATATGCTCTTGTACTTGCTTATTCGAACTACGTCTCCTATTTTGAATTTACTTCTTTTATATTTCGCATGTATTTTGGCGTGTTTATACAAATTCAGTTTCGTGGATGATGTCACTTCAACGGGCTTCATTCCAATGCTGCTATGAATTTTATTGTTGTACTGATCCGTTATGTGCGGAAGAATTTTCAACCACTTGTGATGCCCTTGAACTGAAAACTCTTTATACAACCAACTTTTCAATGTCCTAATAACTCGTTCCGCAATTGCCGCTTTTTTAGTACTGAATGTCGAATAATGATTGATCAGATGTTTCGCCATCAACGAGGAAAATTTTGTATTATAAAATTCAGTGCCTTGGTCGGATTGCAAGTTCTTCGGTGTGTACTTTGCGTCTTTCAACACACTCTCCATTGCTGCGGTAACGGATTTTCCCGTTTTATTTTTCAGCGGTCTTGACCATACAAACTTTGAATAACAGTTTATTACGATGAGGATATATCTATAACCTTTATTTTCTTTTGCATACGGCTGCATCTCCATCAGATCCATCTGCCATAAATCTGAAAACCCTTTAATTATGGTCTTCCTTCGTGGAAAATTTCGTCGAGCTGGCTTATGCAGTTCCTCAACAACTTGCCTTGTAGCGGTACTCATTTCAACTCTCTATTACAGAAGTCGGTTCCCAGGAAGGCGGTAAAGCTAATTGCCCAGTCCTCCAGTGTTTAGGTGGAGCCTTGGTTGTTGACTGTTCTACTTTAACGATTCGCTTTTCTAAAGTATGGATGGATGGATGAAAATTTGCTCGTTTGAGCTATTCGACTTTGAACCGGTTTGGAATCAAAATATGCTCTCGCTTCACGAATTACTGATGATACTGATTCTTGCACAGCGGACAGGGTCAACTCCTTAGTCTCTTTTATGCGGTCATCAACATAGCCCTTAGTGGTAGCATCTTTCGTGTCGTAGGGTTCACCAATATTCCACAGACGTTTATTCTGAATATTATAATTTCCATCTGCTGTGAGGATGAATCCAACTCCTGATCTTCCAACAATGACCTTCACACCACCCCGTCTACGACCAAATTTGTCGATTGTGTTATTCATCGTTGGAATATCTTCAGAAGAATGAACATAATTCACACACTCAGGAAATAATATACATACACATTCAGTAGATTATACCCTCTTCGCGCAATTATTCTATCATTGATAATATTTCATTATCATGCTCTGTATGTCCAGCCATTTTTGAACTCCAAAGGAGTCGAAGCCTGTCGATTAATTCATCCAAGCTATTCCAATAAATGTAACTTATGGGTTTGTTTCCACCAAATAGTTTTCGGGATGGTATTTTCATTATTCCAGCACCTCCTATAGAAAGGTTTTCCAATGTGTTGTCTGCAGATAATAATGGCTTGATTATTTTTTGATATTTCTTCCATTTATTAGGCAATAAACCCTGTGCTTGGTCGTGATTTTTATACGCTGCTTTTGTTAATCTGTGTATTTCACAATATGTATTCAGTTCAGTAGCAGACATATTTCCCGGAGGTACTTTCATGAATATCAACTTGTATAAGTTGGATGTGCCTTGGTAAGTACCAATGGTCCTACCATCTTTACTGAATACAATTCTTCCTTCAATAGAGTCTACATTGGAATCGCCCATTTTTAGCTTATTCGTAATGGGGTCTAACCGGACACCGAATATCGTATCATATGAAGAATTTCCAGATAACAACTTTTGAATATGGCTGGAGACTTCCCCATTACTGTCCGCTACCTTTGGTGATTCGAGGTCTGTGGTTACCATTGAGGATGATGGTGTATGCATTATCGATGTTTCTTCAGCATTAAATTTCACATCTTTGTCATCACTTTCCATAAAATTCAATTTTGGGAGCGGGGTACTACTCTCTATGGATTTGGTAAATTTTTTTGAGTGGCTCACCACCGGTAAAGGATTTATTTTGGACGTATTAGATGATATAGTTTTCAGTGGTTCGATTATTGGTTCATATATTTTTGAAAGCGCCACTGGGTCGCTTATGCGGTTATTTTTAATGTATTTGAATTTTTTTCGAACTGCCTCTGTTGCCTCAATTAATTTCCGTTTCAAATCTATTTCATCGCTTTTTTGTTCGTCCATAGTATTGACGTTTTGAATGCTAACGTATCACTGACCTGTTCAACTTCAGATTGAGCCAAATATCTAAAAAACATCAGAGATATATGAAATTGTCAAACCCTTTACGGTAACGACCTTCTTGTAGTTCTTTATCTTTGTCGATAACTAGAAATCCATATTTGTCATTCCAACATTTTGCACACATATCTTGAAACTGCTTAAACGTCATATCTGGCGATACATGATCAGAAAAAATGTGGTTGAGATTCATGTCATCCTGTTTGAATGTTACAATGAAATTTGAATTATCTCTGATCAATTGCTTCGGAACACGGGAATATGTTTGGGCTAGATAAAAACAGTCAACATTTTTATGGCGCCCCATACTAAAATATGCTCTAATAACATCTTGCTTTTCACACATAACATCATCAAAGATGAATACCGAATCAGGTTTAGCCTCTGATGGTTCTACTATTCCAGACGTGACATTTCCAAAAGTATAAAATCCCAATCCTTCAATCGGCTTCAACACTCCTCGTAAATACTCATATTTGGGTTGATATAGAGATTTTGAATAAACATACACATTCGCGAATCGCAATCCCAGTGGGTGAGTTAGTAAAGAAATCATCACATTTGTCTTCCCACAATTCGAAGGTCCAATAATGAGACCCCTAATTGATAATGGGAGGAGAGATCCATGGCGTCGTTCACTGTGCCTCCCCAGTCCATCATTTACTTTTTCGTCAAAATTATCGATTTTAAACTCTTGTTTCTGTTTCAGAATACGCATTGTACGACAGCTAGAGACTATATAAGTGCAGTGCTTCGCTGAATCTTTTATTTAAACGACAAAACTCAATCAGAACGGTTGTAAACGTAAACAAGTGGGCGGTAGAGGTTTGGTTAATTCTCTAATCAGTAAACTACCCATTGAGTTGCATCTACCTGGTGGTTATCAGTACTGTGGTCCTGGAAAAAGATTACATAAGAGGTTGGCAAGAGGAGATCCCGGCATAAATAAACTAGATTTCGTATGCAAGGAGCACGATATTGCTTATTCACTGAATTGGGATCTCAACAGTAGGCACAAGGCAGACCAGAAGCTTGAAGAAGCTGCTTGGAGCAGATTCAAAGACAAAAACGCTTCTCTTGGAGAGAAAGGTTCTGCTTGGTTGGTTACAAATATAATGAAGGGAAAGCGTCGATTTGGTATGGGATGCGAGTTAACTAAACCGTGTAAACAGGGAAATATTCGAGCTATGAGAAAAATTAAGAAGAAAAAAGCAAAAAATATTAGAAAGGTAGTAGCCTTCGGTTCTGGCATTGTAAGAAAGGTGCGAGATGTTTTACGTGAAGTAGGAGGAGGTAAAATTGTTGCAAATAATTTGAGAAAAGCCACCCAAATCGCGCTGAAAGCAGCCCGTAAATACACAAAAGAGGCAGGAGGAAAAAATAAAATTCGTACACCTCGGGTGATACCAATTCCCAAAGTTGGTGGACTTCTACCACTCATACCAATATTTGCTGGGTTAACAGCACTTGGCACTCTTACTGGAGCAGCAGCAGGTATAACTAAAGCAGTACAAGCAGCAAGAGCTAGTAGAGACCAGTTGAATGAGTCAAACCGCCACAATAAGTACATGGAAGCTATTGCTCTCGGTAAAAGTGGCAAAGGAATGTATTTGAAACCATACCGCAAAGGTCTAGGATTATATTTAAAGCATCAGAATTCAAAAAACCTATGAGTATGCCACCCCGGAGAGCTCTTTCTGACATTGACATCAAATTAATCGCTAAGAAAATGAAAATTACAAATTTTCGCGGTGTATTTATGCGTGACGATCTTCCACTTTCAGGACCGCATCGATGTGAATCCGCAGTAGTTAATTTAGATAGCCGATACGGCCCAGGAACACACTGGGTGGCATATAAAAAAAATGGAGGATCAGTGCAATACTATGACAGCTTTGGTGATTTACCTCCCCCCAAAGAACTAATTCGTTATTTTCACAGTGGACCAAAACCAGCTAGTGAAATTTGCTATAACTATGAGCGACACCAGCGGTTCAATACAGTGTGGTGTGGTCATTTGTGTCTGCAGTTTCTATACGGTAAGCCACTATGGACAAAACCCCTATCCAGGATAGAGAAAGCATAAAGAGGATGGCGCATTCATTAAATGCATATTCTAGACTACGTAGTTTGAATAAAATGAGTAAACAACAACTTTCTGATATGCCCAAAGAAGTGTTGATTGGATGTGCTGCTGGGGAAATTGCGGCAGTGTAGGATAAACTACCACCACACCTTCAAAATGATATTGATGTCTTGGAGTATCAGTACTGCCAGGAGCATTATAATGATGTTGATACTTGCAGTTCATCTGATGTGAATGATGGACCAATACCCCGAAAAATATTTTGTTGCTACTGTAATGTGAAGGATGTAAATGTAGTACCAAAAAATGATGTTGACACCCATTTAACATCACCACCAAAAAAGAGACGGATGCTGTATCATTTCTGTTTCCAGCAACAAAATGTCCTGGAATACTAACAATTGAACAGTCATGTCACGAACGTTCTCGCTATCAGGAGACTCAAGCGAGTTGAGCGCTAACTTTTACCCACCAGTCGAATTGGATACGAGTAGCAGTTATGGTTTGGGTTTACATGGTTTCTATTCCTACAATTCAATTTTCAATGTTACTGTGAAGAATAATGTGATCAGCTATTCAAAACGAATCAATTCTCCACCTATAACCATTAAAATTCCACCTGGCGCTTATGAAATTGATGAAATCAATAAAGTTATACAGCGATCCATTAGATCTAAAGAGAAACTGGCTGAAAATGTCACCGAAAAGAATATGGATGATGTGTTTCTCCTACATCCAAACAACAATACATGAAAACTCTATCGCTGGTCTTTTAGGATTCGAGCCTAAGGTCTTTGGTATCGGTGAAACACATGAATCAACATTACCTGTAAATATCAATAATGTGAGAATAATCCGTGTGGATTGTAACGTCACTTCTGGAGCGTATTTGAATGGTGAGGAATGTCACAGCATTTTCGAATTCGATATTGATGTCGAGCCAGGCTACAAACTCACAAAGGAACCACGAAATATAATTTATATGCCAATCAAGCCCGAAGGCCGTCAGTATTTCGACAACATTACTCTGCGCATTTTGGACGATCGTGGGCATCTGATCGAGTTCAATGGTGAAAGAATAATTATAAAATTGGAGTTGAAAAAATTGTAATATTGACCTCTGCCAAGAAAATACAATGGGGTTTTGTTATAATGTCCGGCGATTGAAACTGAAACGGTGTATGTACAATGGGGTTGAGGATCATGCTGATATAAAGAAGAGAAAAATCATAAACCGATTCATTTCACGTGAGCCCGTTAAACAATCAAGATATACCATCAGCTCTAGTAATCTAAACTTTCTGAAATCAATTGGCTTGAAGATCAGGAATACCAAGAAGAAATAAAACATGGCCGCTTTCACTACAAGCAATATGTTAGAAGTTTTTGAAGAGCCAATTTTCGATCATTCCCTGATTAGTTTGCATGAGCATACATATAAGCCCTATGGATCACCATATTATAAGAATTCGGACGAAATCAGAATTCCCATCAATTTTCAAGATCTAATTCTCGATATAGCAGATAGCTACATTTATATCGAGGGAAAATTCACACCTTCAGAGCCCAACAAACGATGTTATCTTTCCAATAATGCTCTGGCTTTCTTGTTTGATGAAATCCGCTACGAAATGGGTGGTGAACAAGTTGCAGTTGTACGAAAGCCAGGCATAACAACCACATTGAAAACTATGGTATCATTCGGAAAAACACATGAGAATAGTTTACTACCAATAGGTTGGGGTCTCATTCAGAATAAACAAGATATACTGGATCCTGCAAGTAATTTTTTCAGCGGCAAACTGCCCCTAAACTACATTATGGGATTCGCTGAAGATTACACCAAGGGTGTTTTGAATGTTAAGCAGGAACTCATTCTGATTATAGCTCGATCCTTCAAAAATTCATTCATAGGCGAGGTCGATGCTGAACTAGAAATCACGAAAATAGAATGGAGAATCAGACATATTGTACCAGAAGATCGCCAGAAATTGAAGCTCTTTAACCGAATTAATAAAAATAGTAGTGCCAAAGTCAAAATGGCCTACCGTATGTGGGATCTTTATGAGTTACCATCACTTCGTGATACAGCTTCAGACATATGGGCTGTGAAAACTAACAATAGCCTCGAAAGGCCTCGATTCATCATTATCGGGTTCCATGACACAGATCATTCCGAAAATATTTCAAAAGATGCGACGAAGTTTATTAATGCAAATATAAATAATATCCGTTTATATTTGAATTCTGAAGTATTTCCATACGAACGTTGGAATCTGGATTTCGATAAAAAATTGGACTCTTCAGCCTACTATGCTTATGAAAATTTCCAACGCAGTTACTACAACAAGCCTATGAGTGAACCAATGATGGATATTGGAAGCTTCCGGAATAATCCTCTTTTCGTCATCGATTGCTCCCATCAACCTGATGCCATGAAGTCATCCACCGTCGACATCAAAATTGAGTTCGAAACCCGAAAGACAAAATTTCCCGCCAACACGAAAGTATATGCACTTATACTACACGATGCCTATTTGAGCTATAGTGCACTCAATGGTTCAATTCAGATTGGATTATCATAATATTTTATTGATATGTATCTTATTTTTCATATTTTGAATGTATCATAATATAGTAGTAAATAAAAAAAATACTTTCAATGTTGTTTTTATTTATAAAATGAATATTAATATATGCATACTAAAAATAATTTTCTATGTAGACTGCAAAACTTCACCACTTTCACACACATTCCCTTCTTCTCCATCTGAGCTATACTCGTCTTTTCTCAGTTGATATTTTTGTGTTATATCTCCTGGTAAATATGCAATTAGGTCTGATAAAAATCTTCTCATTTCCGCTTCAATCATCTGCTTGCAATACTCATCCAAACTAATGAGTCCATAGGAATATTTGTTACACAACTTTACACCAAAGTCATATTTATTGCTGAGCTCCAAAACTCGTCGGACCTCCTCAACATCAAAACAAATGTTCATATCATAATTTGCCGAATGTAATGCATCCCAACTCAAATCATTCAATTCACAACGCAATCTTTCAATTGCAGAATCTATATCTACAGCCTCTGTCCACAACTCGCTGGAATATTGCATCCACATCGTTGTATGGAAGTTCTGAAAAATAAATAGTGACTATCAGTTTCAAATCATTATCACAAGCTATATCATACTCACCTTATGTTTTGAGTAGGTGGATTAACAATATTTTATATTCTACCATGAATTTACATATTATAATTATACTTTTACTCTATCACATCGAACTTTACTAACGATCGGGTTTTCGCACCAGAAAATTCCTGAGAACTCTGCCCTATATATGTTATCACCACTTTGGACTTTGATGAATTTATCATTTGAATAATCTCATCTGTTAATTGCTCGGTGACTCGTTTCGGAAGCCATGATTTGAATTTGACATTATCTTCCAACAGAATTACCTGAATAGATTTACCATATCTTGTAGAATACATTGCCATTTTTTCAACTTTATAAGCTTTACCGATCGTTAGTGATGTTATAGTTCTTTGTTCTAGAGTTTCTATGTGTTGAATAGCAGAATTTATTTTTTCAAAATCAAATTTTAGGGTATCCATTTTCGAATATGTAGAAATTATGGTAGAAAACTATAAAATATTTTCACCTGAATTGCGATGTGTTCCTTTTGGTGCACTATAGTTCGATGCCAACTCGGAAAAACTTATCATGAATGCTCACTCTGGTACTATGGGCGGTGCAAACTGAATTCGTAAGTATCTACTCTCTAGCTTTTATAGCAATCGTTGAAGGGAAGGGGTATATTTGAGGTTGAAATGAATGAAGATAGAAAAATATTCAAGGTCACTTCAACCGAATATGTCAATGCTAAATTCATTTCAATACACCCTCTTACTCAATAGTCTTCAAAGATATCGGTCTACAGTGAAGGTCAACTAACTGAACACTCTCTCATCCACTCTCAAGCTCAATTGATCTCAAGGTTACACACTTTCAAGGTGGCCCATACTCAAATTCACCCTTCAAAATCCATGGTCACCAACTTTCAAGGTCATCAACTCGACTACCCTCAAGGTCACCAACCACTAACCAGATCATCCTCTGAAGGTCATTCCCCAAGGTCACTCTCAAGGTCAGTGGTGGGGGGAGGTCCAGGATTGGCATAAACCCCCTACTTTGGTGTATATACCTATAATATTCTTTTCATTTAAATTATCTGTTTTGTATTACATTCTTTTATTTTTTCCCGTTGTTCTTATTTAACAGAGTTCTGTTTTATCAAGGTTCTTTTATTTCAGTGTTCTCTTTTTACTCGGTTCTGTTATGGCATGGTCCGGTTTAACCATTGTTCTGTTTTACCATTGTTCTGTTTATTCACTGTTCTGTTTTTTGATGTTCTGTTTTGTCATGTTCTGTTCTTTCTTGTTCTGTTCTTTCATGTTCTGTTCTGTCCGGTTACCGTTCAAAAGCAATGACTTTGGGGCGGAATGGACCAGGCCGAACGGGGCAGAACGAGACGTCTCATTCCGCCCCGTATATTCCGAACTTCATTCAAAAGGGCAATATTACTGTCATATTTATGTTGTTGCAGATGGTTCGCAACTACTTAACTACGTAAGAAAAACGAGTAGGCAACAGTGGTCTGTAGATTCTATGGAACAGGCCATTTCAGCAGTTATCAATAATAAAATTAGCTTAGACAGAGCTTCAACTGAGTTTGGAGTGCCAAAGGCCACATTAGCTAGATATGTTCAAAAAAAGCGGGAAGCTCCAGATCACCAAGTCAATAAAATGTCGGGAAAATTCCAGTGCATCTTCACTGAACAACAGGCATTAGAGCTCAGTAGTCATGTAAATATGGGAAAAAGATTGTTTATACTGTCCATGAAAGATTTACGAAGCTCAGCATACCAGTTAGCAGAAAGCAATAAGATAGTTAGTTCACAGTTTCAACAGAAATTCTGAAATGGCTGGACAAGACTGGATGAATGGTTTTTTGAAAAGGCATCCAGATCTAAGTGTGAGGAAACCTGAGGCAACTTCAGGAGCTCGTGCCATGGGGTTCAATAGGATAGCCGTAACACAATTTCAGGCACTATTGAAAGAGAGTATTGATAAATATAAATTATCTCCTGAGAGAATATTCAACAGTGACGAGACCGGTATTACAGCAAATCCTAAAGGACATTCCAAAATAATCGCGACGAAAGGAAAAAGCAGGTTGGAACACTAACATCATGTGAAAGAGGTGAAACTGTAACTGTTGAGTTATGCTTTTCTGCCAGTGGGGCGTATATGTTGATTTTTTCCAGAAAAAAGAAACAGAGGAGTTTGAGTTAGGTTTGCCACCTGGAGGATGGGCCGAAGTGACTGATTCAGGATAGGTTACCACTGAAACATTTCTTGGTTGGTTTAAGAAATTCATAACCTTGTCCAAAGCCACACAGGCAGCTCCTGTACTGGTCTTGTTCGATGGACATTCAACGCACACCAAAAACATACTCCTTTGCTTCCCTCCCCACTGTTTACACCGTCTTCAGCCCTTAGATGTTTCGCTGATGAAACCCATCAGTGTTTATTACGAAGAAGAAGTTGTAACGAAAATAAAATTATCATTACATTACATTATTTCAGTTTTCTCTGTCCATCGGGTGCTCCGAAGGCAGTATACTTTCGAGAATTTTTAGTCAAAGGGGCTTGCCAAAACCCATTCCGGAGATCCAAAGTGCTAAAGACTCGGGAATTTCCCATTTCTCGCACAGTCTCCTGGATAGGTGGCAAATTATATTATTATTATATTATTATTATATTATATATTATGAGTTTATTTATGGCCCGATAATCTTTTGAAAAATAAAAACATCTACTCTTTCACCTTTTTGTTGTTGCTTTCCATACAACTTGGATAAAAGTTTGGATAGCAATTCAGGGTTATCGAATCTTGCTAGGAAACGATGAACAAGTTCATTCCATCTCAAGGTAATTCCCACGTAGAGATTAGCCCAAGTTAAGGCTTCACCTCTTAACTGATTTCTGAATAGTATTGGCCATTCATCAGGCTCAATACTCTCTTTATTGAATTTATGCATTAATTTCTTGACAAAATCCTTAGGATCTTCGATATCTAAGCCACTAAAAGTAGGAAGAAGTTGCTTATCGAGTATTCTTCGAGAATTATTCCCGGATAAACTCAGCAACACTTGTGCCAACTGTAGCATAGAATCTGGTGTGCCTTGCAACGGACTATTTACACAAAATGACTGAGAAACTCCTGGTACATTATTTAGTACCGGAGTAGATTTCACGGGCCTTACAGGTTGTTGCTGGAAGTGAACCCGTTTATCAGTATAAACTGGGCGCCACCAACTCTCTTTATTAATATTATAATCACCTGCTGGAGTTGGAGGTGATCGAAAAGAATTTGCATCATTACTTGCTCTTTCAGGGTTTCCTGGATCTAGCATAGCAATATTAGCCTGTTGACCAAAACTGATAGAATTCGATTCAGAGATGGTTCTCAGATCGGAGTCTAAAAGTAAATCAGCTACTCTAGCGGTTGAAGTCGTAGAGTAAGCTAAATCAAATGTTTTGAATTCAGAATTCTCCGGACTAACATCAGAAACATTATTTACCTCAGTACTAAACAGGGGGGTCCTATCTCCCACACTGGAGATACCATTTATAAACAATTCCTGTCTTTTCGGCGGGTTTTCATCAATTTGAAACAAAGCAGCTTCGAAATTCGATATATTACGATGATTTTCGTAATATTCAGAATCTTCATCTACATGTTGGGATTCAGAATCCAAATTTTTGTTTTGTATTAACAAATCAAAAAATGTCGAAGTGCCGCCGCGGCCAATAACAGGTCAAAAAACAGGAATTTCAACTATGGGAATAATATAATTGTCGTTTGTCATAAACATGGCCCCACGGTGGCCAGCGCCATGTCGTCTTGGCTGTATTGAGGGCTGAGAAAGAGGGCCTTGGCCCTAATTCTATCTCGCACCGGCTAGCTTTGCACGATTCTCCATCAGCCAAACGCGGCAAACTTTGGAAGTTGATCTCATCTTGAGATAACAATCTTTCGGAGGACATGTTTGCTCAAATATGCTTCAATGACTCAAGTTCGGAGATAAAATAGAATAATTTCTTCTTTCTATACTATACTGCACTGTAGACAAAGCCAGGTCCCGCTACAGTAGTAAGTATTTACTTTTACTTGGAAAACAGAACTTACTTTTTAAGGGATTTTTCTTCAGGGCTAAAATTTAGCACAAAAAAGAATAATTTCTTTCTTTTCAGATGCCTTTTGGGCAAATTTAAAAATAGGGTCCCAATTACGTGTCAACACACACACCCCCGAAGATGAATTCTTTAATGTGCTTTAACAAAAGCAGATTAACGGCAACAGGTAAGTTTGGGTGTGTGGCTGAACGCACTTACTGGAAACACAACACATTATGACACAATATAAACATGCATAACACAAATCACAATAATCATCAACACAGTAATTTCAACAGAAATATTATCAACATATTACTTAGAACCTTAATTTCAATAAAGTTATTGCCTTTGTTCTTTACTTTAACACAAAAATCGCTGGCAAAGTTTCGTAATAAATATTTAAACTGAGTTATAAACTTAGTTATTGAGCTGGCCACCACACACGCAGTTGGATTTACGCTTAGTTCAAAAATTACTACAATAATTTTTCACAGACAAATAATTGTTCGAATATTTCTTTAAAAGAAAAAGTTATAGGTTTTTCTTAAACTGGCCACTACACACGCAGTTGGATTTACGCTTATTTCACAAGTTCACTATGAAGTTTTAAACAGACAAATAATTGTTCAAGTAATTTTTCACTCTGTTCTTATTGCAGGCAGTATGCAACGAGACTTTCCTTTGCAAAAACTTTCAACTGGTTTCTTACCAACCTGACCACTGGTAGTCAGAATATTCTTCTCCCAACCATCGATGAGGAATTTCCAGGACAGGAATGGGTTTCAACCAAAGAAACACAGCAATTCCAGGGTACTACTATTCTCCGGAAATACCAGCAAGTCACTTCGTGGAAAAATTCTGGCTGAAGATTCGCCAGATTTTTTATGAAACTGCTCCAGAAACCAAACAGGTTTTATTTAAATTGGAATTCAGTTATTTGCTTTGATAAGGCAAATAAGAGTGAGATTTGTATCTCGCAGCCGAAACACTTTGTTTGTTATAGCAGAAAAATAATTGAATTAAATAGTTTTATCCAACAATAATATTTACTTTTAGTATTGTGGTATAGAAGAACAAAACAGATCGGGAGCTGACAAGCGCACTGCTCTAAGCTACCGGATCAACTGACTTCGAACCGAAGTTCGCTCATATTTATACAAAATCGCCCTCAGCGCTAAGCGCGGGGCGTGGCCTAGCAGAGTGGCGGGCCAATAGCAAATTTCTATTGTGAAAAGAAATATTTCAACAGAAATATATTTTTCAAAATATTTCGATTAGTTTTTAAGGAAATTTGGTTTCTGGAAAAAGTATTTAGTTTAATAAAAAGAAAATAGCCGCTTATAATAATAATAATAATAATAATAATGTTTATTCAAGAAAGTTCAAAATTTGACAATAATAAGTACATATAATTATAACTGAATAAACAGGAAGAAATCACGAAGCTTTAGTATGAAACTATTGCTTGTATGTGATATGAAACTTAAAACTAAATAGTATAACACTTAATATGCAATGATAAAAAATACAATTTTGAAACAAATAAGTATATAAACTTGTTAAAAGAAATTACAACTAATGAATGTATAAATAAAATAGTAAATAAATATGTTTCTTCTTGTGATACCTATTTATACCCATATTTAGGGTGAATAACGTTTACAGTAGGTATGTTAATTATAATTAAGGTGTAGGTACGTCATATTCGGGCTTTGTCATATTCGGGTATCGTGTCATATTCCGGTTGTGTTTGTGTTTATGCATGCTATATACAAACGATTGGCGTTTTAACTTTATTCACTTTTTGAAAGTTTGGTTGACAAAATTATGCGGCGGTAGAAGACATTACTGTCACTACTTCAACAATTTTTCTTAACTTTATGCAGGAATGCTAAGTACACTGATTTAATTTCCTTATTTCTTTGTGATTCCACTACTTAGCTTTGAAAAGATGAATGAAAACACTCTCTAACTTCGTTCGCACTTATATTACGAGAATTGATCGAATTTCTGCTAAAGGACAAACTAACCTAATATTGTTAATTTTTCTGTTCAAGTTGCTAGCGATCCGATCACTATTTAGCGTTGAAATGATAAATGAAAAGAGTGTATTGCTTTCCTTGCGTAATTTAATGTAAGTATTTGAAATGCCATTCATATTGTGATAGATCATTATAGAACAATAATGAATGATATACCAATGGCTTCGATAGAAATTCATCAAAGGGGAAACTGAAAAGGCATTCCAAAATACAATATGTGTATTCTTTTAGAGTTGATGGCTGGAAATGGAGGTGTTACAATTACATATCGGAACAGAAGCAGAAAAGAAAAATTTGTGGTTTCTCAAGGGAGTTTCGACAAGGAACATTTTTTTCGAAAGCCAAGTTATCAAATTTCCAAGAGTTAAGATTTGTTAACCTATGGGTGTCGAATGTTTCACTTAAAGTAATAATGGAGCAGTTGAAAATTTCTAAGTCTCCAACCATAGATTTGGCAAGTTTCTGCAGGGAGGTTGTGTTTGAGGCATTTTTCGCAAATCCTCATTAGGAGGACCAGGAAAGATAGTTGAAATTGATGAGAGCAAATTCGGCAAGAGAATGTATCACCGAGAACATTATGTCGAAGGCCAATGGATTTTTGGGGGTTGTGAACGTGGTTCCGGAAAAATTTTCAAGGTTGCTGTAGAACAACGGGATACTGATACACTTTTACCCATAATTGAGAAGTGGATTGAGAAGGGCACCATCATACATTCCGACTGTTGGAAGGCTTATAATTGTCTTTCAACTAAAGGTTATCAGCACATAACTGTTAACCATTCAATAACATTCAAAGATCCTGAGACTGGTGTGCATACAAATATTATCGAATCGTCTTGGAGGCATGCTAAAGCTGTTAATCCTTCAAACGGAAGGAAAAAAGCGCATATACCTGGAAATTTGGCTCGCTACATGTTTTATAAAAAAGGTAACGAACTGAATTTGAATCGAACAGAGGAGTTCTTCAGATTGGCAGGGGAACTGTACAAGATGACAATTCGATTCACGCGGCTAATGAAGACGAAATGTCCGAATTGGATGAAGATTTTTAAAAATCATTTAAATACAAACGGTCCTGTTCAGGACCACCAATACTTTTCGAAAGAATTCTTTGAGTGATTGTGGCGTGATATATTCCATCAAATTGTAGCAAAACAGCTGTTTATCCAGCTGTTATCGACATTTGTTTTTATTCTTTTATCATCGCGTCAAAGGGAAACTTTGATTGTTTTCGTTTGTTCATAGAGTTTCTTGGTTTAATTATTTAGGTACCTGTAAGACCACCGATTGGAGATTCAACTATTGAATCATAGATGGCGCTACTAGGCCCATTCGGATATTTATTCTCGTTGTGAATTTTATCTGTTTTTTGTATTGTTAGAAAAACAACCGGGCTTCGGGATTTTGAAGTCTAGATACTTTGTTCATTTCCCTAACGACTTCTGTTTGGAATGGCTGACGGTTCACGAGTTGAAAGTGCCGTGGTTCCTAATTCTTAGACAACTCCTCTGGAATGCGCCTGCCTTTTAGGTATGTATTTTCTTCAGTGCATTTTTGTATCAAGCCCAAATATATTAATAATTGTTACAAAATCATTTGACCCTACTCTTCATCTTCTGTAAATTTGAGAAAACAGTGATCTGTAAATGTGTGGTAATTTTATTACCACACATTTGAGATAAACTAATGGGTGTTAAATCCCCTCTAAACAATTTGTAAACCTATAGTATTCTTTTATCTCGGCCTTGAAGTCACCTTGGAATAAAATATTGTTTGCTTCGGTGGTCCTACAAATAGTTGGAGTTTTATTTCACCGACCATCTCTACAATACCAAGTTGTATCCCCCAATAAAAACTACCCTGAGAGTCTCGCTACAAAGTTCACATCTTCTACTGCTATCAGAATGTTTACACATTATATGTTTTATTTTTCAATTTTAGGTCCTCTAAAATATTCAAGTATTCTAGATTTCTGGATTCGAATTGACAACGTCGCAAAACTAGCTTCGCCGTTTGTTGTTACGAGAGAGCTGTCATTTGACGAATAAAAAGTAGGCTTCCCTATTCAAGGTATGTTGAATAATGACCAATTTTTACTATTGTAAACTTATTGAGGATTATTTTACTCATATATTGCTAAAAGTGTGTGTGTGTGGATAAAAGTATCTGCTGTTTAACACAGTGTGTTTTCGGATGTATTAAATACTCCATGCAACAGAAGAGTGTGTCGGTGTATTTTGTAAGCAAGTACCATCATACATATTTCTCAAAATAAATGAGAAAAACGTCTTTCCGCGCAAAATGTTCATGTGTTGTGTAGCGTTTTTATGGTGTTAAAGCATCTGTGAAAATTTCGTCAAAATCGGAATTTTACCCATATTCTATACCTTTACCAAAATGTGTGAAGTGTGAGGATGATAATATAAAAAACACCTAGGAGGGGCTTTGGAAAGCGGAAGGACTTGAAATGGTCTTCTTGATAGAACATTCGAGCAAGCAGCATCGATGGCTGAATTATGAGACAAGGTATTCATAATTTGTTCAAAAATATTTTTGCCTTTTATTCATGGTTTATTGAATTAACATATAACTATTTTTGCAGCCTTTCAAGAGAAGGAATTGAATTATTAAATGCATATTTTCTTGGAATGCAAATTTTGTTGCACGATTGTTGGTTATGTTCTTTGAACACGTTTATCGATATCTGATATTTTTATATTCTTGGAATAGTAGCGTTCTGCAGGAAGGTTGAATAACCTAGGTCTTTCCTCCAGAACGTTGATAATTTGTTGTTATCAGTTTCTTGCGTTTTTTTATGGTTTCAGAAAAATTAACCCAGGCTGTTCGGAGAGACTTCATAAACCTGTAGAGGAACGAACAATAGGGCCCCCGAGTTGACTTGTCAATCGAGGAACTACCGTCAACCGTTCCATTTGCTGTAGGAGGATATTCAGGTGAGTAGAATTTTATTTATGACTCTGTCTGTTGTGTAACGATAATTATTCGTTCCATTCAATTAAATTTAATAATTCCAGTCAAACAATCGTAATAAATGGTTTAGGAATTGTCAACTATGTTATACACTAGCCTACTCTGATAATTATACTTTCATTCATTCTGTCATCACCAGTACACCAACACCAAACATTTAATTTCAATCATTGCATCTAACCCGCTACGCGCCATCGGATCTCTAGTCACTGCTAGTTCGGAGGGCGAATGAGATCGAAGATAACTTGGTCTTGCGCGAAGGGTAAAAGTATGTTTTCGGTGTGGAATGCGGAGGAATATAGTTCTTTTGCATCAGACCGCTGTTGGGTTGACATATATTGTGGGCGATTGGAGGTTGAATTAGTTATTATCTGGTATGTGACCTATTTTCTATTGATAGCTGATTGAATTGAATAGGGAAGGTGATTTAGTATGGTAATGGTGATTTAGAACTATTGTCTAAATCGTATTGAATAATATGGATTTTGTTTATTAAATGACGCCATTTTATACCTGTTGATTTGACTAATTTTCAATTTGTTCTGACCCGGTCAGATACTAAATTTGAACGTAGGGCTGAATTTAAGCTCCATTTTAATTCATATATGCCTTTCCTATCCATATTTTGATATATAATTACCGGATGATTTTTGATATATTATTATGAACGGATAAACGAGGTTAGGTTGGAATTGTATTCAAATTTATTAAAATCATCACGAGTATGAATCAAATTTTATTTTGGAATACACTTTCAGGCTGGGCTCATTAAACTGTAAATTACTATATTTTTGGTCATAATTGAAATTCTGACATATTTTGCTTAAAATTAAAATCCTAACCTATCACAAGAACTAGGTCAACACCCAACAGATTCTGCTGAAAAGATTTCTTTCGGGGACAAGAACAAACAAATCGTACGAATACGAGTTGACCTTTTGTATTTGCCGAAATAGTAGCTACTCGTTCTAAATTTTACAGCTATATGTTCCTGGGACTGACTAAATATCCGTAGTAAGCCGTACATTGAGAACCAAGAAGTCTAACCTTGGAGAGGGCGTGGAGCTGGGCGCTAGCTGCAGCAAGACAGAAAATCATCACAGTGGTTCCTCAGGTAAGCATTTATTTCTATATTCTCTGATCTATTTTGGTCAAGACTTTCCCTCTGGGAAATAAATGCTGGCCTGAGCGAATTCATCTCGGTGCTGTACGGCGTTCAGTGCATGAATTCCTCTCTGGGTTCGATTATTGAATTTCCTTTTTAATTAAATACTCAGTCACTTACCTGTACAATTCAGTCGTAAGGTCTACCAGGTGGTATCTTTTTCTATCTTCCACATTTCTGCAACTTGTGTCACATGCAAAGGCAGCATTCTGAATTCAAGAATATCTTGACATTAAATTGATTTAGGAGTTGTCATCCTAATATTATCTTACTTGAATTCAGAAGTATCGGGCCTCTGTAGCCATTTTTTTTCTGATACATTTATCTCTTTAATGTCTTATTATCTTGCTCCTTTCATTTAGAAGGTCTGAGAGCTTTATTAGTTATTTTTTTTATCTCCAGTATCCTCCGATATTTAACAATTTATCAGAGATTTAATCTAATTTTTTTCTCTTTAAATTTACATAAATTTAAAAATTACTCTTTTGAGGATTTTCAATGTTGCCTTGAGTACCGATTTTCAAGTACCGGGTTATTATAAATTATAACTTAAAATAGTATTCAACCTTATTATCTTTCTCTAGAGAATACTGAGTTCTCTATTATCATTATTATTATTTGTTGAGATAATTTTGAATTTAATACATTTCATTTTAAATATAGTAAAGTCAATAACATTACTTATTCCATTTCTGAAGAATAAGTAATTTTTCATTAATTTAATTACTTTTAAAAATAAAGCTTGTAAATTAAAATTCGGAATATACCCTGAGGTTCTAAGGATATCCTTGCTCCCTTGAACATTGTATAAATCAATTCTGATTCCTTCCGGTTGCTTCGCATGTTATCGAGAACGTCCTATACTGGGAAAAGGATTGGTATCACTAGGAGGTCTAATAGCTGTACAGTGACGGATCAAAGAGGCTCAGTTCCAAGGCACAGTCTATAGCCATT
Organism: Chrysolina haemoptera; assembly: GCA_958298965.1. Lineage (NCBI taxonomy): Eukaryota > Metazoa > Arthropoda > Insecta > Coleoptera > Chrysomelidae > Chrysolina > Chrysolina haemoptera. The sequence goes on along the minus strand of OY282593.1, from coordinate 13,856,881 downwards.
CATCGTAGAGGTCAGCCCTAACTAAGTGGTCACCAGTAACTGACTAGCAATTACGACTGTAACATTCCGCAGAGGCAACCTGTCCATCAGTCTCTAGACTAGCCATACACAATCCAATTACAGCACTCCATCAGACCAGCTTCGCATAAACCAACCACCCAGGTATCTAACATCCAGTACCAGCTTCGCTTGAATCAGATAATCAGATTTTTCTGCTGTAAATGTTCTGAATTTTAAACTATCAGCTGTTACTCCATATAACTTTGAATTGTGGCCTTCAGCTATTATTGCCTTCAGCAGTTGTGAATTTGTTAATAATTTTTTTTCAGCTTTGGCTATTTATGTAGTTACATTTTTGTGGCCTTCAGCTATTATTGCCTTCAGCAGTTGTGAATTTGTTAATAAAAGTTGTTAATTGTTTATTGCATATTTATTCTGACTTCTAACCCAAGCTAGATACCAACTTTTCTTATCTTCGGTTTTGTCTTTTGCAACCTGGCGCCCAGATAATCTGAACTAGTCAGGTCAACTGGTGCCCAAATTGTTTAATAGTTAATGAATCTGTAATACGCTATTGAGCAATCATTAGTTGAAACCTACCCACACCCTAACCGTAACAATCTGAGCAGCCTATCAGCATAAGTGATAACTTTCTATAATTTAAAAATCAGGATTTATTCCAAATTTGCATATTGAAAATTTCTAAGGTTACACTTTTGGCGCCCAACGTGGGGCCCGAAAACTTGACTGTTCTTTTCTTTATCTTTTGTATCTTATTCTAGCTTGGTGGAAGACATAATAAATTTTTCTTCTAGCACATTGAAAAATCTGATCCAAGAGAAGTTGGAAAATATTTATTTTTTTTTATTACTTATCTTTGATATTTTGTGTATCGTATATTATTTCCTTGCCTATATCTTTGATATTTTGTTCCTTGTATATTATCTTTCTCATTGCCTATATATTATCATACCATATATATTATCTGAAAAATTTTGAAGTTTCCCAAGACTATTAGCTTATTTATTCTCCTTATCTTATTGTGCATATTAATTTATTTAAAATGGATCCTAATCACTTGAAGATTAATGAGTTAAACTATGAGTTGAATATTAGAGGTATCGATTCCTCAGGAACTGTTGATTTAAAACGTAAAATTTTGAGGGGACTGTTAAGTCAAGAGAATGCTAATCGTAGTTTTCAAGGTGGTTTTGTTACTCCCAATGCACACACTGTAGAGGTCACTCAAATGAAAGAAACTATAACTGACTTGAACACCATAATTGCTTCTTTTAACGGATCAAAAGAAGATCCTGCATTTAAAAGAATTTCTAGTCGTTTGGCTCATTTATCTAATCGTTTTCACCTTCTCAAAGCTGACGACGCTGCAGAAGAATCTGCTAGAAAAGAGATTCAATTTCTTATGTTAGAGTTGGAAGCTGACTTTGATTTAAAAGTAACTCCAAGTACCTCTACCCCCACTCAAAATAGTAATTCTCAACCATTTCCTAGTACCCCTGTAGTATCTCACAAATCAGTTGCTCCATATAAATGGAATATTTTCTTCACTGGATCAAATCAGAAAGAATCAGTAAATTCATTTCTTGAAAAAGTTGAATTATTACGAGAAGCTCGAGGTGTTTCCAAGCCAGAGCTATTCCAGTCTGCTTGTGACCTGTTCAAAGGTTCTGCATGGACTTGGTTTGTAAACAATAAAAGTAAATTCAATAATTGGGATGATCTTGTTAAAGCACTAAAAAATGATTTTCTACCTTACTTTTATGAGGAAGATCTCGAGAGGGAAATAAATTCCAGAACCCAAGGTGCCAATGAAAGGGTTGCCCTATATATTTCTTCCATGGAAGGTCTCTTTAACAGGTTGACTACCAAGCCTGATGAAGGAACAAGGGTGCAGAAAATTCGTAGAAATTTATTACCTTTTTTTATTTCCAACTTGGCTTTGCAAGACCCAAAAACAGTTGCGGATCTTTCTGATTTGTGTAAAAAGTTAGAAGAATCTCGCTTATGGGCTGATCGCTACAAAGCACCACCCAGTCGTAATACTGGTTTGTTGGAGCCTGATTTGAGTAGTCCTTATAGTACTTCCTTTCCTTCAACTTCTCAACAGTCTTATAGGAAAAATTTTTCTTCAAGTAATAATTTCCCTTCAAGCAGTAAATTTCATTCAAGTAATATTGCAACAGTATCGAACTCTCGATGTTGGAATTGTGATTCGGCTGATCACACTTATCCTCAGTGTAGGAAACCACGAACAATGTTTTGTTTTGGATGTGGTTTGAAAAACATCATCAAACCAAACTGCCCTAACTGCCGTCCAAAAAAACGGAAAGCAGGGTGGCGAAAAGCTGGACATTGTCACCAGTCAGCATACCGAAGGTCCAGAATCCAAAACAGCCAAATCTCAATCCAAAAGGTCGAACAAAAGGCAAAACAAACAGGACCATTAAAAACTTCTTTAGTGGAATGGCAGAAATGGTTATCTTTTGTAAAAGAATTTTTGCATCCCGTAAATATTAATCCTATTTTTGTTAGGAAACCTAATGATAATCGTCCTTATCTTAATGTTGAAATTTGTGGTCAGCAAATTATTGCCCTTGCAGACACCGGTAGTACAGCTTCAATTTTAGGTTCTGCAGGTTTTAATCTCTTGCAGAAATTTAATATCCCTATTCAATATGAATCTGTTGTTCATGTTACCACCGCAGATGGTAAACCCCAAGATTTTCTTGGATATGTTTTAGTCCCTGTTTCTCTTAATGGTGTTTCTAAAGAATTAAAAATTTTAATAATTCCATCAGTAACTCATTCTCTTATCGTAGGTATGGATTTTTTCCAGCTTTTTAAAATTGAAGCAAATTTCTGTAATTTATCATATTCTGTACCAAACTCTATCTGCTCCGTGAACACTATCCAACCATTTTCTGAACTCACTGGTTCTCAGAAAACAGAACTCCAGGAGGTCATTGAATGTTTCAAATCTATAGCTCCCAAGGATAGACTTGGTCGCACTCATCTTTTGACACACCGCATCGATACTGGTGATGCTAAACCTATTGTTCAACGACAATATCCTTTGTCTCCTACTATGCAGGAACACTTGAATAAAGAAATTGATGAGATGCTGAAGCTCAAGGTCATTCAACCTTCTCAATCTCCATGGTGTAGTCCATTATGGTTGGTTCCTAAACGTTCAGGAGATTTCCGTGTGTGCTTCGATGGTCGGAAGTTGAATGAAGTCACGGTCAATGATAATTATCCTATGCCACTAATTGATAGTATTCTGAATAAATTACGGGATGCTAGGTATCTATCTTCAATTGATTTGACCAAGGCTTTCTTTCAAATCCCCCTAGAAGAATCTTCTAGACCAAAGACCGCGTTTGCAGTATATGGTAAAGGTCTCTTCGAATTTACAGTTTCTCCGTTTGGTCTGAATAACAGTCCGAAACTGATGGCACGATTGATGGATATAGTCATTGGACCTTCTTTGGCTCCATATTGTTTTGTGTATCTAGATGACATCATCGTGGCCACCCCTACTTTTGAGCTTCATATTAAAATTTTAAAAGAAGTATATCGAAGACTTAAGAATGCCAATCTTACTATTAATTTAGATAAGTGTGAGTTTTGTCGGCCTTCTCTTGTTTATCTTGGTTTTGTTGTTGATCAACAAGGCTTGAGAACAGATCCTGAAAAGGTCTCCGCTATTGTTAACTATCCGACTCCCAAAAACACCACTGAAATTAAACGTTTGATTGGTCTTGTTAGTTGGTATCGTCGTTTCATTAAGGATTTTTCTTCCATTTGCTCCCCCATATCTGATCTTCTTCATGGTCGAAAAAAAGGTCAACCAATAACTTGGACTCCTGAGGCAGAGACTGCTTTCAAGGAAATAAAATCTCGTCTTACTTCTGCTCCTGTGCTTGCTAGCCCTGACTTCACAAAACCCTTTATAATACAATGCGATGCCAGTGATACAGGTGTCGGCGCCATATTATACCAGGAATGTGACGGTGTTGAACACCCAGTGGCATACGCAAGTAAAACTCTTACCGCTTGTCAGCGAAAATATACAGTCACTGAAAAAGAGCTGTTAGCTGTCATTTTTGGCGTAGAGAAGTTCAGAAGCTACATCGAAGGTACGAGGTTTACCATTGAAACTGATCATGCTTCCCTTATCTATCTTCACAATTTATCTAACCCTTCTGGACGTTTGACCAGATGGGCGGTGAAACTGTCACAATTTGATTTTACCATCAAACATCGTAAGGGTTCCTTAAATGTAGTGGCAGACGCCTTATCTCGTTCTGTTGCAGAAATTTCTGTTATCGACGTTTCTACCTTTCAGCCTGATGACTGGTATACTTCTTTGATCAAGAAAATCGAGGAAAATCCAGCAGCTTATCCTTCCTTCCGTGTCGAAAATGGTATTATCTATAAACATATCCTTTCCCGTCATAATATAGTAAGTAATCTTACTGACTGGAAAATTGTGGTACCTTCTGCCAATCGACAGGAAATTTTAAAATTCTACCATGATAGAGAAACTGCCGCTCATTTAGGAATATCTAAAACCTTTTCTCGTATCTTAGAACTGTACTACTGGCCTCATGTAAGAAAAGATGTTTATAAATATGTTAAAAAATGCCCTGTTTGTGCTGCCTGTAAAAGTTCAAATTTACCTCAAGCTGGTCATATGGGATCTTACAAAAATATTAATTTTCCTTTTCAATGCGTTTCTGCAGATTTATTGGGTCCTTATCCAAGGTCAAAAAAGGGCAACCAATATGTTTTAGTTGTTGTAGATTGGTTTACTAAATATGTCTTAGTTCATCCTATGTCTAAAGCTACCTCGAAAGGTATAATTAAGTTCATTGAAAATAATGTTTTTCTTATCCATGGAGTACCTCAAATTTTTGTTGTTGATAATGGAAGCCAATTTACCAGTAAAGACTTTAAGAAATTAATGGAAGATTATAGAGTACAGAAAATTTGGTATAATGCCAAATATCATCCACAAGTCAATTTTGCTGAGAGAGCAAATAAAGTCATAGTAACATCCATTCGCTGCTATATTCATGAGAATCATCGAACTTGGGATTCTTCCATCTACAAAGTTGCACAGGCTATCCGATTAGCAAAGCATGATGTAACTGAGTTTTCTCCGGCTTTCTTGAATTTTGCTCGTAATATTCCTGTTACAGGAGATTTTTATGGCAAAATTTCAGAAAACGAAAATAATATTCCCACTGTTTCTGATAAATCTCAGCGTATTGATGATATTCAAGAACTTCCTAAACTGTTTGTTGATATCCGTAAGAAATTACATCAGGCTTATCTGAGGAATGCTCGTCAGTATAACTTGAGGAAGCGAGAACTCAAATTTCATGTGGGTGACAGGCTTTGGAAGAAAAATGTTACTCTATCTTCAGCTCCTAATAATTATTCTGCAAAACTGGCTCCTAAATTTATACCTTGTATTGTTTCTAAAGTTATATCGAACCTTGTTTATGAACTCAAAGACATGGATGGTAAAAACCTAGGTCGTTGGCATGTTAAGGATCTAAAATCTGCTTTTGTTGATAATGAGGCAGATTTAACTGAGGAGGAATATTTCAGTGCTGATTCTGATGGGTCAGATAACTGAGTATTTTTTTTCTTTACCTTTCCTTATCTTTTAATTATCTTAACTATCTTACCTATCTGACATATTGTCTATTTATCTTTATCTTTGCTTGGCATATCGATGTATTGTCTCTACCGTATAAGTTTCTATATCTTTTAGGCTCTGTGGAGAGGGCCTGAGACTAACTCCACCATGGCATTACCAGATGGTAGGTAAAAATCCTACGACTGGCCACTCACTTTTTAGCATTTAATAACTTTTCATGGTTCTGCTTACAGTGACAATCATTCGGGAGGTTTTGGGTAGTGTTGGTTGTGCTACACACTTAGAGCTAGAATTCCATCCTAGTGTCTAGGTGACATGTTCTGATCAGTGATCGTATCTGGGAATTTTCAGTTTTATTGTGATGTGGTGCCGATGCATTTATCCTGAATGGGCCCTGTTGTTATTGGCGATACCTGCTAAACAAACCTTTTCTCTGATTACGGCTCTGTGGAGAGGGCCTAAGACTAACTCCACCATGGCATTACCAGATGGTAGGTAAAAGTCCTACGACTGGCCACTTACAGAAAAATATCCAACAAGTTTCTATATCTTTTAGGCTCTGTGGAGAGGGCCTGAGAATAACTCCACCATGGCATTACCAGATGGTAGGTAAAAGTCCTACGACTGGCCACTTACAGAAAAATATCCAACAAGTTTCTATATCTTTTAGGCTCTGTGGAGAGGGCCTGAGAATAACTCCACCATGGCATTACCAGATGGTAGGTAAAAGTCCTACGACTGGCCACTTACAGAGACATGACATCTTCTGGTGGAGAATTTATATATCGATATCCCTTGTTATCTTTATCTACTTACCTATGTCTAATATCTACAGTAACGTATCTTACTTATCTTGAGATTATCTCACTTATCTTACGTACCTTTTGTCAATTATTTACCTAATTTTGTCAGTCATAAACCTGAGAGAATTGTTAGTATTGATGTAGGAAGTAACTGTTGTTATGATTATATTTCTTGAAATTATTTATCTTTGATAATTCCTTTATGGAACCTTTGAAATTATAGACAATAATTTTCAACCACTTTTGAAATGATTAATTCTGTAATTTTTTGTTCAAGTTTCTTGATTCTTATTTTGAAAAAATTCAGTAAGTAAATCTTTCAAATTGCCTGGTTACAATTCACATCAATGTTTTCTTCAACTCTCTTTATCTCTTATCTTGTTGCTGGACAGTTATTTATCTTTGTTTGGAAGTGATGTACTTCTGAATCATATCTGTCCAACAATTGTTTGATGGAATATGGTTCCCATTAACATTATCTTTTGATCAGTGAAATACTGCTTTCATTGATTTATCTTACCGTTCAGTGGACTTGCACTTCAGTGAAGTGTTTCTCCATTGAAATTATCTTACCGTGTTTTCCTTGATAATATCTTGGAAATATTCATGACTTGACAAAATTTTTTTGACTTCCTTATACCTTGAGATTTTGTTACTGTGGGTGTGTTATCTATTATGGCATTTATCTCTTTATCAGTTGAGCGTTTCTGTTTAATGTTCTCTTATTTTTATCTTTATCTTATCTTTATCTTATCTTTATCTTATCTTTATCTTGTCTTCATCTTACCCTTATCTTTTCTTCACCACATTTCGGGGTTGAAATTTTGGGTTTTGGATGGTATTGTCGATGGGATGGCAGCTCCCGTAATGCTGGACGATCCTTGTGGTGGATTTTTTCTTGGGGGGTCGGTTTGGCTGTTGGATTTCAGGCTTCTTCTCTTGGACATTACTGTGGTATGATGCAAACCATCCAAGATTTTGGAAGAGTATTTTGCAGACGAGCTCACCATGTCTGAAGTCTTGGGATTTTGGCTGGAATTTCTTCGGTGGAATCGATTCAACGGGTTGAGTCCACTCCACATTGATCTGTGTGGGATAGGAAATTTGGAGGAGATTTTCTATCGGGGTTTTCAATCCTCCCATTCTTTAGAGAATGTTGCTAGGGTACGCTATGATACCAAACGTAGGCGATTTGGTTATGCGTTTAAATGCCTTTTCCTTTTTTTGTTTTGTAGGAGACTTGGTCGTGTTGGGTGCGAGCATGGCTCATTCGGGCAGCAGACCTGTCTTATAGGATTCTACGGAGATTCCTTCGAGATCGAGACTGTTTTGCAGGGTCCATGGAAGGGTGAACTTTGGGGGGTGTCGGCATGCTAGCGTGGAGGTCTAGGCCGGTCAGCGTGTGAAGCTCGCCTACGAGCGGTAGGTCGGCGCTACTGGGGGATCCTCAGCTCCATGGATTCGTCGCGATTGGGGAATTTGCTCGCAGTGCCACAATTAGGAATATCTCCGAATTTTTGGGACTTTATGGCTTAGCCATTTTTAGCTTGGTAGAGCTATATCTTACCCCAATTGAAGTGGACAATTGGTTATTTTTCAATTTCCTATGATTTTCACTTTTTGTTTCCACACGTGGGTTCTTGTAGGGTTTCTCTATTCCTGTTGTACGGATGAGTACAGAGGGTTAGTCCATCCTTGAACTGGGAGACGAGTGGTATCAGGTATATCGCCGGCGCAGCAATTCTATCTAGCAGCGAAAAGATTTCCTGATCCGGGTTCAGTGGTGAACGGCCATCCTTTTCTTTGCTCCAGGTGGAGAATTCCCGCAATGACTCATGCGCACCAGTTTAACGAAGTATTGTTGACTGTTTCACTTTTGTATTAAAATTTATTGTTGTATTAAAATTTATCCTATGGTAATTACCAGAAATTAGTTATTTGATTTTCACTTGTTACCTGTTTATCTGCTTACTAGTTCTCTGCGTGTTCATGCCTGTTACTGGTTTGGTACTCGTTTACTTGTTGGTTTGGTAACTCAGTTGATAAAAAAAATTTGGAAAACTCCTAGAGTTTTCAAAATTTTTTCACCGGGGAGAGGTGGTGTGTAACGATAATTATTCGTTCCATTCAATTAAATTTAATAATTCCAGTCAAACAATCGTAATAAATGGTTTAGGAATTGTCAACTATGTTATACACTAGCCTACTCTGATAATTATACTTTCATTCATTCTGTCATCACCAGTACACCAACACCAAACATTTAATTTCAATCATTGCATCTAACCCGCTACGCGCCATCGGATCTCTAGTCACTGCTAGTTCGGAGGGCGAATGAGATCGAAGATAACTTGGTCTTGCGCGAAGGGTAAAAGTATGTTTTCGGTGTGGAATGCGGAGGAATATAGTTCTTTTGCATCAGACCGCTGTTGGGTTGACATATATTGTGGGCGATTGGAGGTTGAATTAGTTATTATCTGGTATGTGACCTATTTTCTATTGATAGCTGATTGAATTGAATAGGGAAGGTGATTTAGTATGGTAATGGTGATTTAGAACTATTGTCTAAATCGTATTGAATAATATGGATTTTGTTTATTAAATGACGCCATTTTATACCTGTTGATTTGACTAATTTTCAATTTGTTCTGACCCGGTCAGATACTAAATTTGAACGTAGGGCTGAATTTAAGCTCCATTTTAATTCATATATGCCTTTCCTATCCATATTTTGATATATAATTACCGGATGATTTTTGATATATTATTATGAACGGATAAACGAGGTTAGGTTGGAATTGTATTCAAATTTATTAAAATCATCACGAGTATGAATCAAATTTTATTTTGGAATACACTTTCAGGCTGGGCTCATTAAACTGTAAATTACTATATTTTTGGTCATAATTGAAATTCTGACATATTTTGCTTAAAATTAAAATCCTAACCTATCACAAGAACTAGGTCAACACCCAACAGATTCTGCTGAAAAGATTTCTTTCGGGGACAAGAACAAACAAATCGTACGAATACGAGTTGACCTTTTGTATTTGCCGAAATAGTAGCTACTCGTTCTAAATTTTACAGCTATATGTTCCTGGGACTGACTAAATATCCGTAGTAAGCCGTACATTGAGAACCAAGAAGTCTAACCTTGGAGAGGGCGTGGAGCTGGGCGCTAGCTGCAGCAAGACAGAAAATCATCACAGTGGTTCCTCAGGTAAGCATTTATTTCTATATTCTCTGATCTATTTTGGTCAAGACTTTCCCTCTGGGAAATAAATGCTGGCCTGAGCGAATTCATCTCGGTGCTGTACGGCGTTCAGTGCATGAATTCCTCTCTGGGTTCGATTATTGAATTTCCTTTTTAATTAAATACTCAGTCACTTACCTGTACAATTCAGTCGTAAGGTCTACCAGGTGGTATCTTTTTCTATCTTCCACATTTCTGCAACTTGTGTCACATGCAAAGGCAGCATTCTGAATTCAAGAATATCTTGACATTAAATTGATTTAGGAGTTGTCATCCTAATATTATCTTACTTGAATTCAGAAGTATCGGGCCTCTGTAGCCATTTTTTTTCTGATACATTTATCTCTTTAATGTCTTATTATCTTGCTCCTTTCATTTAGAAGGTCTGAGAGCTTTATTAGTTATTTTTTTTATCTCCAGTATCCTCCGATATTTAACAATTTATCAGAGATTTAATCTAATTTTTTTCTCTTTAAATTTACATAAATTTAAAAATTACTCTTTTGAGGATTTTCAATGTTGCCTTGAGTACCGATTTTCAAGTACCGGGTTATTATAAATTATAACTTAAAATAGTATTCAACCTTATTATCTTTCTCTAGAGAATACTGAGTTCTCTATTATCATTATTATTATTTGTTGAGATAATTTTGAATTTAATACATTTCATTTTAAATATAGTAAAGTCAATAACATTACTTATTCCATTTCTGAAGAATAAGTAATTTTTCATTAATTTAATTACTTTTAAAAATAAAGCTTGTAAATTAAAATTCGGAATATACCCTGAGGTTCTAAGGATATCCTTGCTCCCTTGAACATTGTATAAATCAATTCTGATTCCTTCCGGTTGCTTCGCATGTTATCGAGAACGTCCTATACTGGGAAAAGGATTGGTATCACTAGGAGGTCTAATAGCTGTACAGTGACGGATCAAAGAGGCTCAGTTCCAAGGCACAGTCTATAGCCATTCATCGTAGAGGTCAGCCCTAACTAAGTGGTCACCAGTAACTGACTAGCAATTACGACTGTAACATTCCGCAGAGGCAACCTGTCCATCAGTCTCTAGACTAGCCATACACAATCCAATTACAGCACTCCATCAGACCAGCTTCGCATAAACCAACCACCCAGGTATCTAACATCCAGTACCAGCTTCGCTTGAATCAGATAATCAGATTTTTCTGCTGTAAATGTTCTGAATTTTAAACTATCAGCTGTTACTCCATATAACTTTGAATTGTGGCCTTCAGCTATTATTGCCTTCAGCAGTTGTGAATTTGTTAATAATTTTTTTTCAGCTTTGGCTATTTATGTAGTTACATTTTTGTGGCCTTCAGCTATTATTGCCTTCAGCAGTTGTGAATTTGTTAATAAAAGTTGTTAATTGTTTATTGCATATTTATTCTGACTTCTAACCCAAGCTAGATACCAACTTTTCTTATCTTCGGTTTTGTCTTTTGCAACCTGGCGCCCAGATAATCTGAACTAGTCAGGTCAACTGGTGCCCAAATTGTTTAATAGTTAATGAATCTGTAATACGCTATTGAGCAATCATTAGTTGAAACCTACCCACACCCTAACCGTAACAATCTGAGCAGCCTATCAGCATAAGTGATAACTTTCTATAATTTAAAAATCAGGATTTATTCCAAATTTGCATATTGAAAATTTCTAAGGTTACAGTTGTTTCTCAACGGGATTAAAAATTCTATTCACTCATATCCTGTATGTAGCCTTGGTTCTTCCCTCTACAGGCCCCTGCGTAGATGGTTGTCTGACCTGAATATCTGATATCAGTAACCTTTTCTTGGATGCTGCAAGCTTAGTTCTTGTCTCATAAATCAGTAGATCTTTCCTGAGATTTATTCTGATAATACCAGTAGCTATTTTTCATGTTATTTACCTTTTCACTATCAGTTGCTCTGATAATACTTAGTTTAACTAACATAAATTTAATTGCTTCTCAAAGATCAGTACTGAATATTTTCAATATTGGTAATCAGTTAGAACGCAGCTAAGCTTACACCCAAGAGACAATCAGTCTCATTCTGAGCTCGTACTGATTACTCTCTCTCTATTTCATGCTCTTCGTTACCTGAAAACCTGCCTCAACGAGAACTTGTTCATCGCTATAAGGGAGTCTACAGGAGGTGACTCACCTTTACACAGTTCAGAGTAACAACACCATCAGGAGAGTTTCATCGTAACCAATCAGAGAGCTTGTTGTACCATCTGGGTCAAGCGAAATACACATCGTAACCACTTAGAGAGTTTGTCATACCATCTGGGTCAAGCGAAACACACTTGAGTACAATTAATTTAGGAAAATAAAAGGTACTGTTTCAATTTTCACCTGTAATTTACTGTTAAATCTAACATTTTTAACTTCCAATTATTAAACTTTGTTCTTGTTATCATCATCATCATGTAATTCTGATACAACCCTTATCCACCCCTAGTGTCTCATGCTGGTCAAATACTGTTTTGACGTTGTCACTTTAAAAGAAAAGGTGTTACAAAGAGTGGCGCTTTCCAACGCAGGGCTTTAAATTTTGGATTTTGATCTATCATTTTCATTTTACTGTCTCAGAAGTTGCAACTATAGAGAGCAAATAATTATTTGTGAAACTTTCTAGTAGTTTTTGAATCTGTAATTTTGTTATTATCAGAACTTTTTGCTGTTCCAAAGATTTTTGCTTTTTAATAATTGGATTTTGGGATATTTTTATTGAATTTATTGAAACATTTTCTTGAGAATATTTGCATAATGGATCCTCGCGATTTGAAAATTAATGGACTGAACTATGAATTGAAGTTACGTAATATTGAGCCTACTGGAGATGTTAATAGTAAGAGGAAAATTTTGAGAGGAATTTTAAGTCAAGAAAATGCTAATCGTAGTTTTTCTGAATTTGTTGGTAGTCCTTTATCTCATGCCCAAGAAGTCCTTTGAGTGACTTGATACAAATTTTTAATAATTTCTCTGGAAGTAAAAATGATCCGGTTTTCAAAAGGCTTACTTCTCGACTAACATATTTCTGGAAGAATTCAGAGATTAAAAACTAAGGATGTAGATGAAGATGAGGTTAAAAAGACTTTGCACTTGCAAATATTAGAGTTGGAGGTTATTCCGTTATCCTCTTCTTAACCCTCACCTCTGGTTCCTCCAGTTGTTCCCACCCATACTCAAAAATATGTGGCGGCACCACATAAATGGAACCTTCATTTCACTGGTACAAATCAGAGAGATTCTGTTCAGTCATTTTTAGAAAAGATTGACTCATTGAGTCAAGCGAGGAATGTTTCAAAAGATTACTTATTTTCCTCAGCTTATGATCTTTTTCAAGGACAGGCATTGGCTTGGTATATGAATATTCGTTCTAAGGTCAAGACCTGGGATAAGTTGGTTTCAAAATTGAAAAAAGACTTCCTTCTTTTATGGTTATGATGATGACTTGAGAAGATAAATCGAAAGACGTACTCAGGGTCCACATGAAAGAGTGGCACTGTACATCTCTTCTATGGAGGGTCTTTTTAATCGTTTATCTGAAAAGCCTACTGAAAAAGATAGAGCTGATGGGATTCGTCGGAATTTGATTCCGTCCTACGTTTCTGCACTTGCCCTGAAAGATATTAATACCGTTGATGAAATTTCTGACTTGTGCAAGAAGTTAGAAGAGTCAAAACGTTATAAACCTCCACCCACTCATAAGTCGTCTTTACTTGAACCTGATCTAAGTTTTTGTGTTGTTGACTCTGGTGATACCAATTCCAGAGATTTGGTGGGTGATTCCAATGTTTCCACTGTGAATGCCTCCAAGTGTTGAAACTGTGGTATGGATGGACATGTTCATGGACAGTGTAGTAAGCCTCGAGTTAGATTTTGTTATGGCTGTGGGAAGAAAAATATGGTTAAAAGTAAATGCTTTACTTGCAATCCTCAGCTTAGGCAGCTAAAAAACGTGGCAAGTGGTGGCATAAGTCCGGACGCTGTTACCAAAACTCAGATAGTGCCAAGTCCAGAACCTCCAAGTACCTCCAGTTCACAGAACCAACAAAAGAAAACCAAATCAAAAACAAAATGAATTCCACCACTGTTACAGAGTGGAAATCTTGGCTTACCAAAGTCAAAGACTTTTATCGTTCAAAAATTGATGTGAGTCCCATATTTCTCAGGAAATTTAATGATAATCGTCCATATTTAAAGGTAAAAATTTTTAGTGAAGAAATCGAAGCTCTTGTTGATAGTGGAAGCTCTTCCTCTATATTGGGTTCGTCCGGATTTGCTCTTTTGCAAAAATTCAGCTTGCCTATCCAGTATGAACATTCTTTTAATGTTACTACAGCAGATGGTCAATGTCAGGATACATTAGGTTATATTCAGGTTCCTATTGATATCAATGGAGTTATTAGGCTATTGAGGATTTTGGTTATTCCGTCTATCAAGCATGGGTTGATTTCAGGTGTTGATTTTTTGCAGCTTTTTCAACTTGAAATGAATTTTAAAAAATGTTCATATAACACTAGCATTTGTGCAGTCTTCTTCTGATTTGACTTTTGAACAAAAATCTGAACTTCAAAGGGTGATAGACTTATTCAAGAATATTTCTCCACCAGATCGAATTGGTAGAACCCATTTGATTACTCATCCTATCATTACCAATGAAACAAAGCCCATTTGTCAGCGTCAATATCCCTTGAGGTCTGCCATGCAGAGTCACCTTAATAAGCAGGTAGATGAAATGTTGAGAATCGATATAATTCGATCCTCTAATTCTCCATGGTGTAGTCCCTTTGCTTGTTTGGAAATTAAATGAAGTTACTATCAGCGATTTTTATCCTATGCCTTTGATAGATTCGATTTTGAATAAGCTTAGAGATGTCAAGTTTTTGAGTTCTGTAAATCTTCGAATGGCTTTTCACCAAATTCCTCTTGATGAGACTTCAAAACCTAAGACAGCATTTGCAGTATATGGTCGAGGATTTAATGTTCTTCCGTTTGGATTGAATAATAGTCCAAAAAGTATTGCTCGACTTATGCATCATGTGATTGGTCCATCTCTCGAACCATATTGTTTTGTATATTTGGATGACATCATCGTCGCTACACCAGATTTCGAAACACATATTAAGGTCCTTCGAGAAGTACATAAGAGATTACAGGAAGCTAGTCTGACCATCAACTTGAAAAAATGTGAGTTTTGTCGTCCTTCTTTGGTTTATTTTAGGTTTTGTAGTGGATCAACATGGTCTTCGAACAAATCCCGATAAGGTATCGGCAGTTATGAATTTTCCCACTCCAAAGACTACTACTGAAGTTCGACGATTTCTAGGTCTAGTAGGATGGTACCGGCGCTTTATCAAGGACTTCTCCAGCATAGCTACTCCTATTTCAGATTTACTTCATAACAGGAAGAAAGGCCAACCTATCAAGTGGACTTCTGAAGCGGAGGTTGCCTTTTCCAGGAAATTAAGAAAAGGTTAACTACTGTTCCAGTTTTGGCAAGCCCTGATTTTTCTAAGCCTTTTATCTTGCACTGTGATTCCTCTGACACAAGAATGGGCGCACTGTTGTATCAGGATGTGATGGTCTGAATCATCCTATTGCCTATACCACCACGGAAAAGGAGTTGTTAGCTGTGATATTTGGCATCGAGAAGTTTCGCAGTTATGTCGAAGGAACTGTGTTTACGGTTGAAAGTGACCATGCATTTTTAGTTTGGCTTAATAATCTCTCAAATCCATCAGGTCGTTTAACCAGATAGGCAGTGAAGTTGTCTCAGTATAATTTTAAATTGGTGTATCGAAAAGGTTCGCAAAATGTAGTAGCTGATGCGTTGTCTAGGTCTCTAGATGAAACTGCTGTTTTAGATATCTCTTCATTAAAACCTGATGTTTGGTATTCTAACATGTAAGAAAGTAACTAGTAATCCGGAAGCTTACCCTGCTTTTAGAGTTGAAAATGGTGTTCTATTTAAGCATATATGTTCTAAGGTCAATATCATCAGTAACCTATTTGAGTGAAAAATTGTAGTCCCAACTCCCAATAGGTTAGAACTTTTGAAATTTTACCATGATGATATGACAGCTTCCCATTTTGGAATTTCGAAGACACTGAATCGAATCTTAGAGCTGTATTACTGGCCAAATATTCGTAAAGACGTATACCGTTATGTCAAGAAGTGTCCTGTATGTGCTGCTAGTAAAAGTTCTAACTTACCAAGAGCTGGTTTGATGGGTTCCTATAGGAACATCAATCAGACTTGATTAGTCCTTATCCAAGGTTTACAAATGGGAATCGTTAGGTACTTGTAGTTGTTGATTATTTTACTAAATTTGTTCTTGTGCACCCTATGGCACAAGCTACTTCTAAAGGTATCATTAAGTTTTTGGAAAATCAAGTATTTTTAGTATTTGGAGTACCTCACATATTTGCATGTGATAATGGAAGTCAGTTAACTAGTAAGGAATTTCATAAGTTTATCGAGAGTTATTTTATTTTATTTCTTTTTTTTATTTTTTCAATAATACATCCAGCAGGCTGATGCCCATTTACAGGTGTATATAATTTTAACACTATTGATAAATTGTAGTATTGCTACATATAATATAAATATAAATACTAAGAATTGAAGAAAATGACCCTGACCTTACATAACTAATTCTGCAATACACTAGCGAGTTGGCGTTTAAACTCAGATAAAGAGAGAAAAAAGATATCAATACATTGCAGGTTGTTATAATTACGACACATGGTTGTAAGTGGACAGTGAAAATGATGGTGAGAGTTAGGTACAGCTATGTGGAACGTTATATTAGATCGCGATGCATATCGAGGTACATTGAAATCAATCAGAGAAAGTAAGTATAAGGTACAAAAGATTTGGTATAATGCACGATATCACCCTCAAGTAAATCATACTGAGAAAGTTAATAGAGTACTTGTAATAGCAATACGTGAACATCATAAAAAATGAGATGTTTCCATTCATAAAGTTGCTCATGCTATTCGGTCATCTAAACATGATAGTCATGGTTATACACCTGCCTTTTTAAATTTTGCAAGAAATGTTCCTTCAACGGGTGATTTTTATGAAAAAAAATTCTGACAATAAGGAAAGCTTAGTGACTATTGGAGATAAAATTCAATTAATAGATGATTTGCAAGAAATTCTCCATTTGTATGAAGATGTCAGGAATAAATTAAAAGAAGCTTATCTTCGTAATGCTAATCAGTATAATTTGAGGAAAAGATCTTTGAAATTTCATGTAGGTGATATAGTTTGGAAGAAAAATTATACCTTATCTAGTGCTCCTAATGACTACCCTGCAAAATTGGCTCCAAAATATATTCCTGCCATTGTTCATAAGGTTTTGTCCAATTTAGTTTATAATCTTAGAGATGAGAGGGGCAATGACTTAGGAAATTGGCACGTTAAAGATCTTAAAAGTAATGATTGTGACTTTGATACTGATGACGACTCCCATTCTGAAACCGAAACGTATGATTAGAACATGTATGTCTTGGGATATAATTCCTGTTTGAATTTTGTGGTAAATCTCTTACAGATATTTCTCTGTTCCTATTTGTGGTAATTAGCTGACAAAATTTTTCTTGTCTGATTTTATTTTAAAGGTTCAGTAGCTCTGTTATCAATATTTCTCTTGCATTATTGAATTTGAGGCCCTAAATTAGGTAAATGCTCATAGCTGATTATCTTAGCGTTCCTTTCAGTAGGTCTGCTGTGCAAAATGGAATTTTGATATGATAGAATACTTACTGTCCTTGATATCTTGGGTAGAGATGTTTATTTTGGGTTGTGGTAGTATTACATGGTGGGTTTATGTGATACTTTTGGTGATTCTGCTGTTCAGTAGTTATTTCTTTGGGTTCGTGATATGGAGGTATTACAGTTCAGGAGTGTATAGTTCTATACTCTGGACTAATTGGTATTTTTATTTTTTTGGGTTCATTGTGTCACTAATTCTGTCTTGGAATATCTCATTTCGAGGAAGTGAGTTATATGTAGGAGATTTATAGCTGTTATAGATAGCAGGAGTTCCCACATGTCACCTGAGCTTTTCCAATTTAGGCCCAGTGGGTAGGGGCCTTAGAATCGCTTCCACCGTGTCATTTACCAGACGATAGGTAGAACTCCTATAACTGGCCACCTCCAGGTTATTTTCCTTCTCTTGATTATTCTTAATCCAGGTAAGTAGGTAAGTAAGTGGAAAAAAAGAGAGGAATATAACTTGACATTTTGATGACTTTGGATTTTGTTCTTGGCAAACTTATTATAGAAATTTTTGTGGTTGGATGCTATTCCGGTAGTCTTTTATAATAATAATAATAATAATAATAATAATAATAATAATAATAATAATAATAATAATAAATGATTTTATTGAGTAGACATACAGAGCATAATACATAAATGAAATTATGTCGATATGATATGAGTTCAATTCCACGATTAGATCGGTTATTGTTCTTCCACTCAACCATGAAAAGGAGCTCATTCTTTGTGAGGAATGGGCTCCAACTTGAGTATAGATCGCACACTTACAAGACTAAACATTAAATATACATATGTACATGAACTAGTAGAAAAATATGTATAAAAAGATAAGTATAATCAAACCTTAGGACTAATTGTATTCAACTTGTGTACAGATCGCACACTTACAAGAATAAACATTAAATATACATATGTACATGAACTGAGAAAAAATATTTATATAAAAAGATAGGTATAATCAAACCTCAATAGTAAGTAATTGTAAGCTGAATTGCACGCATCAAAATACATAATCAGGATTTTCGATCAGAAATTTCTTCAACTGAATCTTAAATTTAGAAAGACTACAACTATTGAATTCAAATGGAAAATTATTATATATGTTAGCAATTTGGAATGAGAATGAAGACCGATAGAGAGCAGTTCTATGAGTAGGTATTGTCAACTTGGCTTTTTGTCGAAGATTTAAATTGTATACGTCCGTCCTATAATGTATCTTCCGATGAAGGTATTTTGGTTTTTTCATGGTTATTAATTTTTTTTAAAATAAGGCGGAATGTAAAAGCCTCCTTTGGTTAGTTCTGAGCCACCCGATATTCCTGAGACTCTCCGAAACGTGATCTCGTCTGCGCAAGCCACATATGAATCGAACACATGTATTTTGTAGTTTCTGAATTCTGTAACTATCTGCGCAAGTGAGTGAAGGACCATATACCACATCTGCATAGTTGAGGTGTGACAGTACTAAAGCTTCACACAGGGTAATTCGAAGTTTTTTACTGAGAAGTTTTCGATTAGCATAAAGCTT
Organism: Chrysolina haemoptera; assembly: GCA_958298965.1. Taxonomy (NCBI): domain Eukaryota; kingdom Metazoa; phylum Arthropoda; class Insecta; order Coleoptera; family Chrysomelidae; genus Chrysolina; species Chrysolina haemoptera. The sequence goes on along the minus strand of OY282593.1, from coordinate 13,837,803 downwards.
TTTCAAATTGCAAAATCCGTTACGCACAATTTTACTCACATGTGATGAAAATTTAAGTGAACTATCGATAATGACACCCAAATTGTCAGCATTCTCACTCACCGGGATTTGCGTGTTATCGACTTCGATGTTGATAAGTTCCAAGCATCTTTTTTGAGAAATCGCACTGCCGAAGAGAAGAACCTTGGATTTTGAAGGATTTATCGTTAGGCAAAATTCATTTGAAAACGTAGTTAAACAATTAAGATCTTCGTTTATGAGGTCACATGCAACATTAATGTCATCTTCTTTGAAAGATAAGTATATTTGGGTGTCGTCAGCATAGAAGTGAGAATTGCAATGTTTGAGACATTTATAAAATTCATGCGTGTATAGTATAAAGAGCAACGGACTAAGTATTGAGCCTTGGGGGACCCCATTAGTCAATGTTAAGAATGGAGAAGATGTATTGTTCAACCGGACCGATTGAGATCGGTTCATTAGGTAACATTTCAACAATTCGGTCACATTATCAGAGAATCCTATATAACCAAGAATAGCTATAAGAAGCTTGTGATCTATTCGATCGAATGCTTTAGAGTAATCAAGCAGGACAAGAATTGTTAGTTCCTTTGAATCTAGCGACCTATAAATATCGTCAGTTACTGTTAATAGTGCACTACTACAACTATGGTTGGGACGGAAACCTGATTGGTTGATGGGTAGAATATCAGAATTATCAATATGGATACGCATTTGCTCAGACAATATTTTCTCAAAGGCTTTAGACAGAACGCATAGAATACTTATAGGACGGAGGTCCTTATATTGATCTGGTGAATTAGTTTTAGCTAACGGAATAATAATGGCCTTTTTCCAAATACTTGGAAAACAGTTTTTTTCTAAGCAAAAGTTGAAGATATGAGTCACATAAGCAAGAATGTAAGGGCAGCAACGTAACTACATGTCAATATTAATATTATCGGCACCGGTGGCTTTTGATTTCATGCTCAGAAGAACTTTGTACACATCGTTATCATTTATCTAAGTGAAGTTAACTGATCTATCGTGTGTAGGACTAGAGAACTTTGATAAAGTTATTTGGTCAACTGGTTTTGCTATACAGGAGTCAATAAAGTATTCATTTATTTCGTTGATAAGTGTTCGGGTATAACAGGTTTCTGCTGTTTATTGTGTATATCTAGTTCTTTTAATTCTCTCCAGATGTTTTTTGTGTTCCTTGCCTTATATTCTAAATATGCTTTCTTCTCTAATTTTGTTGTGTTATTTGTTAGGTTACGTAATTCTTTGTAATAAACCCAGTGTCTCTCTTCTCTGGTTTTTTTGAATTTAGCTAAAGCTTTATACTTCATAGACATCAAAAGTTTTAAGTTATCAGTTAGCCAAGGAGATTTAGGTTTGGTTATCCTCACAGTTTTAATTGGAGCGTGGGCATTAAAAAGATCGATGATCAGTGTGTTAAAGAGAATCACTTTATTGTCTATATTTTCGAGATCATAGATTTGAAAAAATGGTAATAGCAACAGATGTCAGATACGGGTTCCGTATGACGGATGAAGTCATGAAATTCTTCACATAAATAGCCACTCCGCCTCCTCGCCCAATTCTATCAAGCCTATGTAATTTGTAACCAGGTAAATCGATAGAATCATTGGAAATGACATCAGAAAGCCAGGTCTCTGATACAGTTATTATTTCGTATTTGTTGAAAACTTTTCTCTTGAATTCGGGATAACTATTGATTAATGAACGGGTATTGATATGGCAAAATTTAAGTGGAGATGTTTTCTTCATGGTTGCAAAAGAAATACTATCTCATAAATTAAGTAAAATTATTCATAGAACTATGAATAACTACCAATGGTTAGATACTGGCCTGAGTCATCTTAATGTAACATCAGGTTTACTTGTGTTAGGGTAAGGGTTAAGTCACTTGTGTTTGGTAGGGACTCGATTTGTTGGGTGACATTTGGTGGACGATCCTTGTGGTGGATTTGGCTTGAAGGGTCGGATGGCTGTTGGAGTTCCAAGCTTTTTCTTGTTGGACATGTGGTATGATGCAAACCTTCCAAGGTTTGGAAAGGTATTTTGCAGACGAGGTCACCATGTCTGATGTCCTTGGGGTTTTGGCTGGAGTTTCTTCAGGGGAATCGGTTCAGCGGGTTGGATCCACTCCACATTGATCTGTGTAGGATAGGAAATTTGGAGGAGGTTTTAGGAATATCTCCGAATTGTCGGGACTTTATGGCCTAGCCGTTTTTAGCTTGGTGGAGCTTTATATCACCCCAATGGAAGTGGATTGGTTTGTTTTCGTTCGTAATATATTATCTTACTGTTTTTGTTTCCACTTGTGAACTCTGCTGAGGGTTCTTTGGTTGATGGTAAGGGGTGGCAGTGGTTGGGCACGGTTATGCTCAGAGGCGGAATGCAGACCATTTGATGGCACAGCATTAACAACCAGCAGCGAGAAGAATGGGTCTGGCCTGAGTTTGATCGTGGGCATCCGTTTTTATTTCCGCCGTTCGCTGGAGGATGACAACGACAATTCACAGCACCAGTCTAACTGAGTCGTTGACTGTTTATGTGTCATGTTATTGTGGGATGGCAGCTCCCGAATGCTGGACAATTGTTGTGTGGGACTTGGCTTTGCGAGTTGTCTCGGCTGTTGGAGTTCGCATCGAATTTTTTTGGGTGCTCAATTTTGGGGTGCTGTGGAATCGCCGTCGTTTTCAGCGTGTAACCTTTGGATGTGGTTGATGAGTCTTGACGGCGGGGATAATTTGAAGGGTTAGGTCCTTACCGACAATTTGTGAGGGCAAGTACAACAAATTTGAGGTGATTCATTATCATGCATTTCAAGCCTCACCTATTGGTTGAATTTTTGGTTTTAATTTCAGTAAATAAGTTCCCGTTTTCCTCAGTCTCAAATCTAGGTGAGAACTCGAAGAAAATTTCGAAAACATTTAGGTTTTCGACTTTTTCTTACCGGGAAGGAGGGGAGTGTAACGAAAATAAAATTATCGTTACATTATTTCAGTTTTCTCTGTGTACTATGTGAGTGTGTGCCTCCTTCTCCTTTCAGAATGATCGTATTTTGTTTGGATTAAGTATTATTGCCCTAGGTTCATCCAGTTATTAACATATCCAACAACTGGCGCTTCTGCGTAACTATTACAATGTGCCTCAAGTTTTTAAACATATCCAAACAACTGGCGCTTCTGCATAACTATTACACTGTGCCTCAAATATATAAACATATCCAGACGGGTATGTGCATATTGTTATCCTATGCATGCGGTAATAAACTGGCAACAGCGCTTCATAAAAGACGCTTGTTGGAATGTTGTGGATGTGTTCGTGTGTTAATAAAAAATAATGATATAAAAAATGTGTGAGGATGATAATATAAAAAAATCCTAGGAGAGGCTTTGGAAAGCGAAAGGACTTGAAATGGTCTTCTTGATCGAACATTCGAGCAAGCAGCATCGATGGCTAAATTTTGAGACAAGGTATTCATAATTTGTTGTTTATTCATGGTTTATTGAATTAACATATAACTATTTTTGAAGCCTTTCAAGAGAAGGAATTGAATTATTAAATGCATATTTTTTTTGGAATGCAAATTTTGTTACACGATTGTTGGTTATGTTCTTTGAACACGTTTACCGATATCTGATATTTTTATAGTCTTGGAGTGGTAGCGTTCTGCAGGAAGGTTGAATAACCTAGGTCTTTCCTCCAGAACGTTGATAATTTGTTGTTTTATGGTTTCAGAGAAATTAACCCAGGCTAAATAATAATATAATTTTCAATGCATATGCGATAGCCGTAGAAAAATATAGTATTCAATATTATGGAAAAAGTTGCATCAGGTATTAGGCTTAGGTGGAAAAATACTTACCGCTTTTTGCTCACATTTCCCTATGCAAACGGGATTTTCATATCTATAGGTAAAGTTCAATGCATATTCGATAGACGTAGAAAAATATAGTATTCAATATTATGGAATATTTACCGCTTTTTGCTCCAAGAAAAAAAGCCCCAACACATTCAGTTATAGTCCCCACTGTAACTCATAGAATATGAATTATTCATAAAAAGAATGACGATTTTAGTTTTCTATCGTTACTCAAATAAAATTCAAATGATCGGGTGGTTAGAAAAATATCTACTTATGAAAAAACTATGTCTTCGAGTTGACCATAATATTTTTTCATCACTTGAGCTGTTCGGTAACAAAATTCTTGAGGCATGACTGAAAACTACGTAAATAAGTATATCTTTATCTAGCATACCTCTATCTCTGTTGGCACCACAAAAAAATAATTCACTTTCCAAAGCTGAACTTCGTCAAGGACAAGCTATAAGTCTGAGATTCCTAGGGTCGATGTGACTAAAGTAACGAGTTCAGAAAAACAAATGACGTCATATACTTCTGAGAAATTTCAACCTCGCCCAAACATTCGCTGCTGGGATTCACAGATTTTTTCTAGAGCCGTTCGCATGCGTTATTATACGACCACATCGACCACCACCAGTCGAAGTGTCGGTTCCATGAAAGAACAGAACATGAAAGAACAGAACAAGAAAGAACAGAACATGAAGAAACAGAACATGAAAAAACAGAAGAGTGAATAAACAGAACAATGGTAAAACAGAACCACGACATAACAGAACCGAGAAAACAGAGAACACTGAAATAAAAGAACCCTGATAAAACAAAACTCTGTTAAATAAGAACAACGGGAAAGAATATTGTAGGTATATACATTTGATTACCCTCCTCACCTATAACACAATGTGGGTTACCATAATTTTTATTAATGCTAATTAGCCTATTCAGGTAAGTTGGGTTTTAAATAAACCATTGATATATAGTTGATAGGTAGTTGATAGAACACAATGTGAATACCTGACAATAATTTTTATTTATGTTAATTAGCCTATTCAGGTTAGTTCAGTTTAGATATAAATTTGACAAGTGAATTTTTATTCTTCAGTCGACTTTTTGAATTTCATCTGAACTGTTCTACTTTTAAAATTGTTAAAAATTTTTTTTTTTTTTAATTAGTGCGTTATCCGTATTTGATCCATAAGTTGCAATGGAATATTCAGTCACGCAGAAAGGAAATAGAGTCATCATGTGAAGGTGCAGAATGTACTTTTCTACCAAGTGTAAGGCTTTCTTAAGATCTCAAGAAGACAACATAATTGGTGAGGTTCCACAACATTGCCATGATTCTAAACCGCAAGTAGCGCAGGCTAACATTATTAAGGCAAAGATGAAGCAAGACATGAAGGCAGTTGGCGCAACTCCAAGAAATGTATTGGGTCATGCATTAACTAACCTTAGTTGTGATGTATTGGAACATTTGCCAAAGCAATCTTCCTTACCCAGAAATCTTTTCAACCATAAGAAAACGGCTCATATTCCGAATCCGTCCACAACAAATTTTCGGGTTCACGAAAATTATGCAGACCTGATTTTGCACGACACAGGAGCGGACGATCAAGATAGGATTTTGGTAATTGGAAATGGTGAGCTGCTGCGAGAATTGGATAAGGATGTAATATATGGAGACGGAACATTCGACAAAGCCCCCTATATATTTTACCAACTATATACGTGGCATGCTAAGATTGGCAACAGCTATCCACCTTGCATTTACTTTCTGCTGCAAAAAAAGAACTGCGATACATACCGTCGAATGTTCACAATCTTAAAGGATTTAGTGCCCAGCATCGCACCTCAGAAGATTTTAGTTGACTTCGAGAAAGCATGCATTACTGCTGCTCGCACTGCCTTCCCGGAAGCGGAAATTAAGGCCTACTACTTCCATCTATCACAGAGTTTATTGCGGAGAATCAACAGTGCTGGCTTAAAAACGGTTATGAGTCTGACATTGACGTCAAATTGAAACTGAAGTCTCTGGCTGCTCTGTCGTTTGTACCAGCACAGGACGTGCGATCTATATTCGATGACCTAGCTGCAACTTTTCCCGATGATGATGGCCACAACGACGTGTTGACGTATTTCTTCTCAACATATATAGAGGGCGTTGCTGGGCGACCACCGCAATTTCCAATCGCCTTGTGGAACCATTTCGAAGCCGTTGCTGAGGGAAGCCCAAAAACAACAAATTGTTGTGAAGGTTTCCACAACGCCATCTTCCACTGCAGCCATCCTAGCATATGGAATTTGCTGGATGGATTAAGGCGAGACATTGCTTGCCAACGGTTGGTGCTATCCAATGCAGTAACTGGTCGTCCAGAAATACGGAAGAAAAAGTATGTGAAGCTCGGCAATCAAGTGGCAGCAGTTGCAGAAGAATATGCAAATTATGCCGATAAATTGATGTATTTGCGGCGAATGGCAAACTTGCAGTAATTTTTCCTAATATTGGTGTATATACCTATAATATTCTTTTCATTAAAATTATTTGTTTTGTATTACATTCTTTTATTTTTTCCCGTTGTTCTTATTTAACAGAGTTCTGTTTTATTAAGGTTCTTTTATTTCAGTGTTCTCTTTTTACTCGGTTCTGTTATGACATGGTCCTGTTTAACCATTGTTCTGTTTTACCATTGTTCCGTTTATTCACTGTCCTGTTTTTTCATGTTCTGTTTTGTCATGTTCTGTTCTTTCTTGTTTTGTTCTTTCATGTTCTGTTCTGTCCGGTTACCGAAGTGTCAACAAGTATTGTTTACTGTCTGTGTCAGTTCTAGTGTTTTTTTTTTTGTGTGAAGTTTTTTAGTTGTTAAACAGGTTAGTGAATCTTCACATTTATTGACATAGATTTTAAACGCTCATTATTCTGAATTGTTCGTTGTATGCAGCTACAGTAATGTCAAAACGTTCCAAAAGTTGACTTTATAATTAACTGTGAATTTTATTCGTATACTTATGTGATTCAGTACACAAAAACAAAGTGAAAGGCGAAAAGTTGAATGTACTTGACTGTGTAATTGTTTATATAAAGAAAGGTATAAATTGTCACTCTGAAATAGTCAAAATTGCGGAATGTAACGTGATTGTATCTGAGATTTTAATCGAAAATACTAAAATAAAAATAATTTCGGTGTACCGCCCACCATCGACCTGTCCAGACGATTTTGTTGAAAAATTAAGAATGTACTTGAATGAAAAATGCCGTGATGATTTTGATCTCGAAATCATTGTGGGGGATATTAACATAAATTTGCTTCTAGACAATAGAAACACAAATGAATATTTGAATTTGATGAGCGAATTCAATTTCACCTCCACCATAAATGTACCCACAAGAAAAGACTCTTGCCTAGATCATATATTTGTGAAAATTAAAACTGGGGTAGCCACTGATTTGTGCTCTGCTTTTGTGATTGACAACTCCATCACAGACCATTCCTCTACTATATTAACCAATATTATAAACTACAAACTGATTCAAAAAAACACATGAAAATGCATACTTTAGGAAATTCATTGATTATGAGGAATTGAGGAATACAATAATAAGGCATAGCTGGATAGAATTTTTTAAGATTGAGGAAGTAGAAGAAGCCACTGAATATTTTACTACTATAATAAAAAACATGATTGAGACACACACGAAAAGTATTAAATTTAATAGTAAACACAAAAAAAGAAAACCTTGGATCACAGTAGGATTAATGAATTCAGTCAAACATAAAGAAATGTTGTTCAATAATTACAAGCGAGATGTGAGTAACGCATTAAAGAAAGAAGAATTTACTACATACAGAAACCATCTCAATGAATTAATTAAAACGACAAAATACAATTATTATAAAAATAAAATAAGTACAAACAAAGGTAACAGTAAACAACTATGGGAAACAATCAAAGAAGTGAGCGGAGAAAACAGAGGCAATATAGAAATAAAAACGATTTTCAACGAAAGTGGAGAACTCATCGAGAACAAAACAGATATTGCAAATATATTCAATAATTTTTTTTCAGATATTGGACCTAAACTTGCTGACAGAATAGTCAAACCTCCTTCTCCTGCCCCTCTCATCTCGCCCGCAAGGGACTCCATATTCTTGAAACCAACAGACCCCACAGAGATTTGCAATGTAATACACTCTCTGAAACCTCACAAATCTCCCGGAATAGACTCAATAAAAGCTGAGACATTGCAAAAGATCGCAAGAGAAATTGCTCCACTCCTATGTCATCTGATAAATAAAATATTAGTAGAAGGAGTATGTCCTTCACAATTCAAAACTGCCACTATAAAGCCCATTCACAAAAAGGGAGACAAAAAAAATCCGTCAAATTACAGACCAATATCATTGATAACAAATTTTGCTAAGATATTAGAAAAAATCTTGAAAATTAGGCTAGACTGTTATTTAACGCAACATAATATTCTTTCTGCCAAACAATTTGGCTTCCGAAATAATAAGTCAACTCAGGATGCTATCTCTACCTTAACAAAACAAATGTATGATGCACTTGATAAAGGAGGGGTGTCACTTTGTTTGTTTCTCGACCTAGCTAAGGCGTTTGACACTGTGGACCATTCACAGTTGTTGAATGACTTGGAGAGTATTGGCATCAGAGGAAACGCTTTGAAACTTTTTCAGTCATATTTGGACTCACGAAAGCAAGTCGTAATTATAAACGGATGCATGAGTGAAGAAAGAACTGTACTTTGTGGAGTTCCACAAGGAACAGTTCTGGGACCACTCCTCTTTGTGATTTACATAAACAGCTTACTCTCCTTGCAAACCTGTGGAAGCATCATCAGTTACGCTGATGATACGGCTATCTTCTATAGCGCAGATTCTTGGGACAACTTGAAACGTATTGTTGAAGAAGATTTCAGTCAACTAATAGATTGGTTCAATCACAAACTACTTACCATCAATTTTGAAAAAACTATGTTTCTACCACTAAGCTGTTATGCTTCCAACTTACCCAATTATGAAAAATTATCTTTCAACAATCACGGAACTACTTTCGAAATCAATGCAACTGATCAAATCAAATACCTTGGTATCACTGTTGATAGACACTTGAGATGGGGTATACATGTCGAGAACGTCACAAATTCCCTCAGGAGATTAATATATAAATTCAGAATATTATCAAAGATACTGGATATCCCTGAACTAATCACAACTTATTTTGCACTCGTTGAATCTAGACTCTCATATGGCATTTTAGGCTAGGGAGGCGTAACTAGCACACATTTAAAAAAATTGCAAACTTTACAAAACATGTTGATCAAAATAATATTCAAAAAAGATAGATGTTACTCCACAGATCTCCTCTACAATGAAACAAAACTTTTTGATATCAGACAACTATTCTATCAAAAAATTCTAATACACCAATTCAGAAATAAAGATACCCTCGTTTTAGTATCGCACACTTATCAGACAAGAGCCAACACCAACAAAAATTCAGCTATACCTTTATCCTATAAAGTTATTGGGCAACGATGCTACTCTTACCTTGGACCCAGACTCTTCAACACCTTGAATTCAGAACTCAGACAATCATCTTCCTTTTATATATTCAAGAAAAAATTAAGGAAATATATCACTAGTATAGATCGAATGAAACTACACAACCTTATTGATATGAAAAACGCCTATGAATCATGAAAAAAAAAAAAATAATAATAATAATAAAAATAAAAATTTAATAATAAAAAAAAATAATAATAATAATAAAAATAAAAATTTAATAATAAAAAAAAAAAATCATAGTTTCATAATTCTCTAAATAATAAGTACAGTGTGTCCTAATATAGAATACTTCATATATATATATAAAAAAATAAAAAAAAAAATAAATAAAAAAAAAAACTAACCGTACCTACTTTATATTCCTAAGTTTGTCATTAATATTTAAGATGTCAATTGTGTTATTACTTTATATCTCTATACTACTTACTAACCATAACTTATATAAATAAGTATAATTTGTCTGTAATATTCCTCATGTAAAATGTGTTAATAATGCTGTTTATACTTATATTTATATATTATTATTCCTACTAACCACACTTTATATATGTAGAATTCTCAATAATATTTATCACTATTATGTAAGCAGTGAAATCCTGTTAATCCCACTTTAACGAGAAAGCACACTTTAGGATTATAAAATTAATTTAACATCATTCCCTACGGACAAGATTATCTTTTGTAGGGATTTTTGTTTATTTCTTGTATCTAACTTACCATATTACATGTACATCTTTTATGTAACTACTGCCGTTCATGAAATAAATTGATTGATTGATTGATTGATTGATTGTGTGGTTTTCTTCACAGAACACTTGATTTCTTTGAATACTAAACGTTTCAAGGGTTTATGGTTCAGATGCTTTGCTTACATCTAAACAGAGTGAGAGACAAATGTTGAATAGGTTCGATGATTTGATTTTTGTTTTTTTCAATCAAAACGACAATTTTCATAGTTCATTTCAGTATTGGAGATTTCAAATGATTGCATAAATCAATACAGAGAGACAAAACTTGAATATGTTTCATGGATTGGTTGATTTTTTCAATCAACACGTCTGTTATAAATTTTTGTTTTATCATTGCTAGTTTCAAATGCTTCTATATACAAGGCGAGCCCCAAGGGTTGAATGTTTTCGACTGGGGAATTTTGGGCGAATTTTTTCAATCAGTTTGTTTTATTATTGATGGGTTGAAATGCTGGTGTACGTCTCTACAGGGTGAGTGACAAGAGTTGAATGTATTCGACTGGTTAATTTTAATGATTTTTTCAATCGAAACGTCTATTCAGTATTAGCGGTTTCATGTACTTGAGTACATCTATACAGGATGTAGGTGATTTTTTGATTTTTTCCAACCAGAACACATCTATTTTCAAAGTTTATTTTTTATATTTTTTTCGTGTGAGCAGTTCATAGAGAACGTTCAATTCAAAGTTTATTGTTAGACAACGGTGTAAAAGTTCCATTTTGTTATGTGAAGAGTTCATTTAATTAAAAAAAAAAAATCTAGAATATTGTGTACATCTTTATTATATTTTTGCAGAAAGAAATCTCAGCATAGCCCGAAAGGAACTGGGAATAGGGCAGTGAACTACATCTCCAGCAGGTCTTCAAGAATAAAAGGCGTGAAGGAGTCCTCCACCCATAGAGACTTCGAAGGCACCGGTAAGTTTTTCACACTTATTTATATTTTTTTTCATAATATATACGGATGATGTTTTTTCTTTACTATAATTGGGAATTTGCTATCTCAACAGAGGTGAACATTCATTGAGGGTCTTTACGCACACTTAAGACGTCGAAATAATAATATAACCTACTTGAATGAGGTTTACGAAATATTTACGTGCATTCTATTTATACACGAATACTCTCCGCACTTGATTGAGTGTACGAACTGATATAAAAGCTGAGGGGGGTTAAAGAATGGGTTCGCCGGGGGAATGATGGACATTCTGCTGACGAATTTCTGAGAATAATAGCGTCTTACGATAATATTTCTCAATGAAAATAATAATAATAATAATAATATATAACGTGATTGAATTCGTCCTATAAGATATTTAGGTGCATTCTATTTACTCGAATACTTTCCTTTCTTGACCGGGTGTACGAACGGATATATGAGCGAAGAGGGTCAAAAAAAGGAGGTTTGCTGTTCGAATCTTAAAAATGTCAGGCTTGCTGTATTTTTTAAGAAAAAATTAGTTTAGTCTATTTGAATGCGTATTATAATATGTTTACATGCATTCTATTTACGCGAATACTTTCCTTTCTTGACCGGGTGTACGAACGGATATATGAGCGAAAGAGGGTCAAAGATGATGACTCCAAAACTACTAGTCACACATGACAAGACTGACAGATGATGGCACACAGGCTCTTGACTCAGAACAAAAAATTATATGTCACAGATGTCTGCATATGGTAATGACATCTGACAGACTTATTGAACCAAGTCTCACTCTATAAAAAACACTCCAACACACCATCTCTTGATATTTCCTTTAAATATCCAGCACTCTCACAAAATAGAAACCTCCAAGTGGTAATATACAACGTATAAGTAGCTATCACTGAATTAGGTAGCGTTACTTTTTCAATCAAAATCAAATTTGAATGAACACAGACTCTGAATTCCCGCCATTATTGAGTTCAAGTGAGTCGTCTCGGCGTTGAAATTTTTTTCTCAAAATCTCTAGAATCTGACACACAGCCCAAGACTTTATTTCAACATGTTGCTGAAGTTCATATCTGAACAAAATAAGGAAACTCCTGAAATTTGCGAGTTTGACTGACTGTATCTAGATTTCAACTCACAGTGCTTGTTGAGGGAGCTCCAAGTTCAAGAGTACCATCTCCCCTTATTGAAGTCCATCCCATTTCTCCAATCAACCAAAATCCTGGGGTGGGATTCTGTGTACCATAGAATTCTATTGTCTATAGAAAAAGTGAGATGACATTATGGTTGAATTAATGGGAGAGAAAGAGACAAGTCTATGGTACACAGAATCCCACCCCTGACGCTTGAACTTTGCTTTCGAATACACGTTCGGTTTTGCCAATCTTATCCGAATAATGTTACAGAGTACCAAATCGATGATGGCAGTCGATTACGCATGCTATTGCTTTTGCTTTGAGGTACAGAGTGTCACTGTGTATGGCCCACTATCAAAGAGACTTTTTATGAAATTTTGAACGTGTCAACGTCATTTATAAGAAGAGGAATTGGTGATTATTTCGAAAAACGGTGTACTTCCAGTTCCAATGGTTAACTTTTTTGTAGTTTCGTTTAACTTTTATCAAGTAACCTCAATATTTACCTATAAGACTTACATATGAATTAGAATACCATTAGAAGATCAAATAAAATCACCACACAGCAGAGTGAACGTATATAAAGTTTAATGAGGCTCCTTTACTTTGACATATACGCATGCTCATTGAATGAGACTTCAATGATATAAAATATAGGCATCTCTTACTTTAAATAAAGTTAAAGAAGTTTTTATTTAAAGATCCTTTATTCAGAAGAATGCGTTTTTGTTAACATGAAAACAGTTTTTATTATAAGGCAGCACTGCAGCACCTACAATTGCTGTTGGAGTTATGGGTACTGAAGGAAATAAGTAATGATAGAATGCGAGTGTAAAGGTCCGGAGCGCGAACCGAAAGGCGAGCGCGAGGAACTACGAGCATAACGAATTTTCATTCTAACCGAGTAACAAACTGTACTTTCTCCACGATCACAAATTTTACACATAATCAGGTAACACGAAAAATTGTTTTGACATTTCAATTAACATCTTGTCACTATGATGACAGTTATACGGTTAACGTTATTATTTATTTATTTATTTGTCCACACAAGCCTATTGGCTTTTTTACATAGATCAACTCTTATAAATACGTGAATATAAAATTTCACACTAACAAACGTTTACTATACCAGTATCAGAACTGTAGGAGAAAAACAATAATTATAGAAAAAATACAAGACAATCATAAATCTTGGCGCTTAAACTATGTTAGCTATTTAGGAGGAAAAGTTTATTATATGGGTAAGGATCAATCTATAAAAGACAGATTGAGTTAGAGTCCAGTCGATGTTCAATATTTCATCAAGATTATTGGCTAGTCGCAAAATGATTGGAAGTGGAGCTCTACAGTCTGAGATTGATAACGATATATTAAACGGTCTCGCTTATTGCTACAATGCTAGAATATGTATTCCATAACAAGTGTTAGAATAAATACATGCAATCATGCAAAATGCATAAGACAGCAAGTGTTTTATCAAATATGATTTCAGAATTGGCAAATTAGAAGTACAAGAAGAAGGAAGATATGTCGAAGATACTTGTGTAAATGTTGAAAACAAACTCTACTCAGAATGATGAATTTTGTAAAACAGTAAAATGAATTAGAACCCAACAAATATCGAACTTCTGGGAAGAGTCCGGCCTAATGCTGGGAACGGTTAATTGTTGCTGGCCCGGCAAATTCTCTTCTTTGCAGTGTCGGTACCGCCAATGCAATGATGGCCAGTTGATGGAATATTTTATTTTTGTTTTGTTTCTAGATGGTAGTCAAATATCCTTCGTTTAATTTTGTCGAGTAAAAGTCTCATTAAGAAAGGCTTCTCAATCAGTCAAGTCTAGAAAAGTTATTGATATTCTTAAAAAATTTGCTGGAATAAAATGGTTTCTTTGACCTGGCAACTCTGGCGCGGTAGCACTGGTTATCGGTCGGACACTCGGATGGGTTCAACCGCCGGTTGGGTCAGACAATCATGAATCGTCACGTAGTGAAAATGGATAATGGTGGATTGTTGCCGGCATTGTGAATTGTGGCTGTTGTGGTGTTATAGTTTATCTAGTCCTAGTTTAAGATATGTAGATCTTGTTTCATGATGTTTTATTTGTGTCTACGCTGTTACTTCCATCAACAAATTACAAGTAATGTCGTATGTACTAGTGGAGTTCTCAGAAAAAGACGGAGGAGGGGTCGCCATTGTTAACAAAAATTAGTTGACTCCAAGAAAGCGGAAGTATTGTGGCCGCCATTAAGAGACCAAAAAAGTTTCGATAAATATATCATCAAGAATATAGAAAGCAGAAGATTGAAAGGTATATTCCATCAGTTAGTATTTATGAATAAAAAAAAACATCGGAAAACAGCGACAAATTCCCATGGTTCATTCATGGACCAAACTTTTTCTTTTACGTTTACTTTATCATAGTTCATACTACAAGCTTTCACTTTTGCTTTTACTTTAACCTCAAAAAAATTTCATGGAAATAAATTTTTGCCTAAAAAAATCCTTAAAAACAGTAATTTGAGAGAAATGATGCAGACCATCAAAAGATTTGAAGGTTAGTGCTGCTGAATTGTACACAACCATTTTCATTTTTTATTTTACATGTTGATATACTCACAATTTGACATAACTGAAAGTGCGGTGGTCAAAACCGTAACATTGGAGTTACTCTATTATTGACATATATTGCATAGCTGCTGTAACTTATATGATATCACTTTAAAATTTGTTTATCCTGGGCATGGCTTCCTGCCAAATGATTTTGGAGATGTAGAAAATTCCTTAAAACATACACAAAGATTATACTTGTCATCTGATTATGTTACAGTAATATGAGATTTTCGCGAAAAACAGCTTTTCATTGTAACTGATATGGGTAATCACTACAGATTTTGTATCTACAAGCAAATTAGATAAAAGAATAGTTAACCGAAAAGTATCTGTTACAGGTAACAGAATCAATTGGTTATGAATTCAAAGCATCCATATAAAAAAATTACCCTTTTTCCATCATGGTTAAATAAAATGATTTCACTGCAGCTGAGGGAAAAATTGACATTCAGAAGAACACCAGACGACATCCCAAGGAAGGTGTATTTTAAGATGTGCCATTGCTATGGCCAAATAGAAAAACGGTGGCAGAGAAGAAAAGATATAGAGGACATGATGTATCTTATACCGCCTGACTACCATGATTTCCATGAAATTTTGAAAGGTAATCCTAATATTGAATAGGATGTGGATGGTTTTTTCCAAAATGATCGCTGTTAGAAAAGCTCTCTTAACAAATGTTTATCTTTTTAGTGGTTCATTAAAGTTTGATTATCTACACAACATAAAACACACATACACCAATTTCAAATACTTGAACCACTTGAGGGTGAGGGAGGTGGCCGACCCCCTCCTCCTGGATTTTAGATTTTTTATTTTAGACGCGATAAAGTTGAGTTGCAGAAGTATCAAATAATAGCTAATAATCAAAAATGTAACATTTTAAATTGGTGTGGAGTTATGCCTTTGAATAAATCATAGGTTGATAACGGGTAATGAACTAGTGGGAGAAAATGCACTGTACGAGGAATTTGAAAAAATGAGAATGACACAAAAATTAACTGAGCCCAGATCTTACCTCATGTATTGCCGTAGTCCGTCTTCGGGGAGTCCTTAGTCGGCCGACTGATGCAGGTTGAAGTCAAGAGCTGAACTGCACTTCCCTTTTTGAAATGATCACACGAAAAATTGGTGTTCCCTTTGATGGATGATAGCGTGATAGCAACAATGCTGGTGGTAAATTGGTAATGTCGTACATACGTTTTTTCTTCAGTGGTACTACTCGACGTATTGGCTCGATCTGAAGGTATAGGGTGTACCAAGAAAAGTAGGGTCGATAATGCGGAATTAAATGAAGATTGATTCGGACTAAAACGTATTCAGTCTGATAGATAAATGAAAAATAATAAATAATAAAGAATAAAAAAGGAACAATAAAGACATCACAATAAAGCGGGACGCGACATAAATTGTTTGGTAGATTTCGCGTTTGCTTGTCGACCATCGCGACTATGTGACTAGGTACAAACAGTCGGAACGAAAGCACCTGAAAAAGTATTTTAGTAGTCTGTCTGCCTATGACTGTGTACAGATACAGTGTGACCAATTTGAAATGGGCACCCGTGCAAAACATAGTTTTCAACCGATTTGGATGATTTTTTACTTCATTAGGTAGACATTCTAATATAGTAGGACTGGAATTGCAAAATAAAAGTGCAAGAACCCAGAAAGGGAATTAGTAGGCGATGAAGGGCGACATGCGATTTTTTTAATATATATATATTTTTTAGAGAAATTACAAAAATTAACAAGAAGTATTTCTGAAAAAAATTACTAAAAATTTACTAAGTTATTTCCTAGGAAGAAATGACAAGTTTTCCATACAAAAAATAATATTAATAAAATTAAAATAATTTTTTTTTTATACTATAAACCCTTGTATAATATTCTCATCTACATAAGAAGAAATAAGTAACTCCTGTGAACCTAACTACAAAACAACTATGAATATAAGGTTTCATGAGAAACTAATTTATCACATACTTTTTTCGATGATGATGATGATGAGATAGCTCTGTTATTTTTAGGTCTGAAATTCTTGACCGATCTGAGAAAGACCTCACTTTCAATAGAACTTGATGTCATGATCAATAACCTTTCCAAAAGTAACAAAATCAAACAAAAAATTAGTAATTTCTGTCAATTTACCATCACAAAATACCAACGTAAAAACAAAGTAATTCCCAGTTATATGAAGAAATCCAGTCACTTAAATTTGAATCTTTACAAAAATTAAAGAGGAATATCTCTAAAGAAAATCTAATTAGAACAAAAGCATACAAAAGCAACTGCCTTGTCATTCTTGACAAAGTTGTATATTTGCAAAAAGATGAAGTTTTTTTAAACAATAACAATTTCATTTCCTTAAATTCTGATCGTTTGAATAAATTCATTACGAAATCGAAAAACTATATAAAAATTTGTGTGAACCTCTTTATGGAATTCAATATAAATTATAATTTGATTCCTGGCAATCCACAAATGCCTAGACTTTATGGTCTTCCGAAGATAAACAAAGAAGGTATTCCAATCAGACCAGTGATAAGCTTTTACAACACTCCAGTTCCTACTCTATCAGCTTTTGTCCTACAAGTGATAAAAGACATTACTAATTACAGACCTGTCTTTTCAGGATCAAGATATCGAAAGACGTCATTAGAGAAGTCACATGCTTTTTGAATGTCGGTTTCAATGCATTTTGCTGTTATTTTTCCAAATGCACACTCTATGCATTTCCGGGCTCTGGATAAACGTTTATTAAAACACTCTTGCTCAATACTGAGGTTTTTTCCACCAAAAGGTTTTAGGAGAAATGGCAAAAGTGGGTATGCCTCATCACTAATTAGTACAAAAGGTGCTTTCGTCGTTGTGTGCGGGAGGTATGATGGTTCCGGAATATCCAGTTGTTTATTCTTCAACAGTTGGTAAATTTCTGAAGCTTGGAATGTGCCACCATCACTCTGTTTACCGTACCCACCAATTTCAACACTGATAAATTCATAATTAGCATCTGCTACTGCTTCTAAAATTACAGAAAAATAATGTTTACTTTGATGAAACGAAAGAACACTCTTTTGTCTTATTTCCACTAGATTTTTTATTGTTACGACCGGTTTCGGGTTTTATCCCATTATCAAGTATAAAAACTAAAGTTAGTTTTGTGATCATGAATTTCCACAAAATAAACAAGTCATCAATCACACAAAATAATGTTTGTAGTTATAAAACATCGATCCTGTGTTTTTAGGACATGTGATGCGAACGTGTTTGCCGTCGATTGCTCCAATGCAATGCGGGAAATTCCAGACAAAATTCTTCTGATATTCTTTCAAAATCTCATTTTTTTGGAATAGGCATGTATTCGGGTTGCAATTCATCCCATATTGCAGTTACTGTTTCTGCAACTATGCTTCCGGCAGTAGATGCCCCAATTCGAAATTTAAATGAAAGGTGCTTAAACGATGAACCGGTTGCTAAATATCTGTAACAATATTCAATTATAAGACTTCCTGTTTTCTTAAATACATTTGTTTTCTAATAGTTAATTTTCAAAGATTTATTCTTTTTAGAAGCCGAAGTGAGGAAACAATGGAAATATTTGCGTGATCAATTTGCTGTCGAATTGGGGAAGTATCCACCACCACGATCTGGAGATTCTGCAGAAGATGTACCAACATCCAAATGGCCATATTTTGGACAGCTTTTGTTTTTGAAAGATATTATTAAACCAAGGGACATGACGGGAAATTTGACCAAATCCTCGAACAAGTTTCACCAAAATGCGAATCAACAAGAAACCCAGCCTTTGAACGAACATTCCAGCCGCGATAATGAACCCTCTAGCTGCAACCAAGAACCGAGTCGAGCGCCGTCTAGTGACAATGAGGACCGGAATGAAGAAGTGACTAAAACCGTTGCAAATAACAGAAATGAGGAAAGGAACCTTGAATCCTGTACCTCGACAAAAACCACCTCAGCTCCTTTACCGAAAAAAAGACGCGCAACTGACACATTCAACGAATCTATTTTATCTATAGAACGACTCAAAGTGGAATATCTGGAAGGCAAAGCAACAAAACACAATCTCAGTTCTCAAGATGATGAGCACCTTGCATTTTTCAAAAGTTTGTTGTCTCATGTCAAGAAAATACCGGAAAACAAAATCCTCAATTTTCGTTGTCGCGTACAGGAACTAGTTTCTCAGTTTGCGTACGAATCGAACAGCTCTTCCGCATCAGCAACTACTACATCTAGTACACCCTCTGTTTATAGCACTAACCAAAGGAGCCACAATGTGTTCTATTCTAGACCGCCTTCCACTGCAACATCCTCTTTTAATTTACTTCCCATCTATAACACTAATCTAGACGAAAGTAGTCAGAGCTCTTGGTATTCTAGGCCGCCATCCACTGCATCCTACTATTCCACTGCATTGCCTCTCCATAATCCCTTCGATCGAAGAAATGAGAATCAACAAACCACATTATACGAATATAACCAGAATGATGATTTTCAGTCAACTTTCAAAGGATGAGATGCAATCAACTTTTAATTCAATAATATTTTGTAACAAAGATACCAAATAAACAACTGCCTCCCCATATATTTTTTGTTCCTATATTTACCTAAATTATTTTAATAACAACAACTTACCTTAACGTGATGACAAGCCTTTCCTCCGGTAGAATAGGTTATTACACCAATTTTTTGTTAAACGGTTTTTCACTTTTTCTAAAATATACTCAAACGTCTCTTGAGACATTCTAATATATTGATAGAATCTATCGT
Source organism: Chrysolina haemoptera (assembly GCA_958298965.1). Classification (NCBI taxonomy): domain Eukaryota; kingdom Metazoa; phylum Arthropoda; class Insecta; order Coleoptera; family Chrysomelidae; genus Chrysolina; species Chrysolina haemoptera. Next base: position 13,818,099 of record OY282593.1, on the reverse strand, counting down.
TATCTTTTCGTAGACTTTTAAACAAAGTATGATATTCTCCAAACTGCTCCCGTTCTGTATGGATAGAATGAATGCCAGTTTTCTTGCGTTTAAATTTAGGAATTATCGACTGTAGAGCAATCTGATCATCCCTAGATGACGACATTTTGCTTACTGACATTTCATTATTTTTCTCGTATTTACTTTGTGGGGGTATCTGTGCGATAACTTGGCGCGGGCTCGCGAGAGAGAGCGGAAGCGGACAACTCGCTGCCACTCTGTCCGAGCCCTTACATTCCATTCAGATGACAAATACACTTATAAAATTGAAAGAGAATTACAAGAGGTATTCTGTTTGAAGAAGTAATAACATTCTATGGGGAGTTTCTCGATTTTATTTTATTTCATGATGGAATACAAATAACCATATCCAACTGACTGAAAGAAACAATATGGCCTGCCCTACCAGGACTACTCATTGCAATAATCCTATACAACAGGAATACTTGGGTCAAATATCAATCAGAAACAACTACTTTCCCTGCTATTACCACGACGAACATTAAATTACATCGAATTAATTTACGTGCACTTCCTACAAGGATTTTTCCGCAATTGCAAGTTGCATGGAAAAATATTTGTACCAACTATAGATCGATTTCTGGATTTTGCCCTTAAACAATATGGGGTGGTCTATGCAGACAATAACTAATATTTGCAACAAATAGTTCAATCACATTTCCATTTGTTACAGCCTTGACCTGGACCATACCGGTACATTTTCTCAGAGTTGAAGGGTTTCTTAATTATTGTACCGTTATTAGAATTTATATTCTAGTATTTAAATATGGTCTTGGTAAGCTAACACGCTGGGTATTTTATTATCAATTTGATAGTTAGAAATATTGTTTGCAGTCTGTTTTAGTATAATCATTGTAATTTTCAATATTTTAACGTTAATGATGAAAGTAAATTTGCTATTTCCTTCTTTTTCTCTCATAAATATTAACGCTCTAGCCGCATATTTATCCAATTTATATTTATTTTCTCTCCTTTGCCCTAATGAATGAAAAACATACAATTTCTTGAGTTTCCTTTGTAACTTAAGTGAATAATTGAATCAAACCAAAGATTACTGAATTAGTAGAACCAATCAGTTCTGAATCAACTAATTTTGCGTGTTCTATGAGTTAATGTGTACCTGCTCTTCACTCCAGAGAAATAAGCCAACCGGACCATAGAGACGGGTGAATGAGTATAGACTAGGTAAGTAAGTTTTGTTTAACCTGGAGTACATATGACAGGACCGCCCAAGTCGGCAATGTTGCGTTTGAACCCTTCTTATCTGTTCCACGAATTAATTTATTCACTCAAGATAATATCCAGCTATTATTTTCCAAACTAGAATCCGTGTATATTACACTAGTTGAAGTAGAGGGGTATTTAAGCGTTGAAAATGGAGCTTAACTCCTATTAAATATACGCCAGGCATAAGCCAAAGTATCAGTTCCCTCGAGTTAGTCACACATATGTTCTTTGTTCACCCAATATGATTTGCACTTTCTTGGTTACTCTGTATGTGTAAATTAACGCACACATACGATTTCGACAGGTTTGGCATTCACAAGTTTTTCAAGAAATGGAAGAATCGGGGAAGGAAGAGAAAAGATTGGCTTTAGAAAGGGGCGATGTTGATCCAGCCCGATAATGTACCATAACTGTGTACTTAGATGCTGGTTGGTCGAAACGGTCTTACGGACATAACTATAATGCTGCGTCAGTGCTAAGCTATTTTAAATGTTCGAAATCACTTGTGGAAATATATCACTCTACCAATTTCAGGGTGCGATTATCGGTAAATAAACTGGAAAATTATTGTTTTTGGGAGTACGAAGTAAATACTGCATGATATGCGCGAGAGCAGCCAATAAAAATGTCGAAGCCAAATCCCATGTTTGCTTCCAAAACTATTCTGGAATCTGATATTATAGTTAGTTGAAGAATTTTGTCTAAGTGAGTAAATTCATGGCCTTGGCTTTAAAAAATTGATTGCTGATGGCGATTCCAGTACATTTTCAAACAATCTCAAAAGTACCCTATGGACGATCGGTTACCAAAATCGAATGCCCGAATCATGCGATAAGAAATTATGGAAAATACCTCCATAATTTAAAGAAAGATAAAACTCTTTCTTCGGAAGCAAAAAATATATTGAAAAATGAGACAATATCTCTACTCCAGAAAATAGCTCAAGCTGCAATTTATAACTGTGCACTGGAAAAACAATATGACACATTTTTGAAAAAAGAGCTATCACAAGGTATCCATCATATTTTCAAAGATCACTCTTCCTGTAAAGATTATTATTGTACCACTATCGGTGATGTAGAGGAAAGCGAAATAGGATAATGAAACTAATAACAGAGCCGTGTTGTTCATGAACATTCTGGCTAGATTCAATGCGGGTAAACGTCTGAATTTGATTGGGAGAGGCTCTTTTCAATCTCGATGTCACCTCACAGCACTGAGATATGACAAAGGTATCGAATGCACATTCAACCATATCAAGAAAAAATAACATTTGCACCCGGGCCCTTTTTTAAAAAATATTTAGACACGCAAAAAAACGCGCGAAGGCACTGGAACAATGCCAGCACAAGGACCTCTCGCAAACGAACATCACGGGATAAAATGGGAATATTTGATTATGGTCCCAACGCCAAACAAGTGGAACCAACCGAAGACGAATTCAAAGAACTGAAAAATATCAAGTTAGATAGCTTGCAGGTGGTTTTTTTTGTCAGTTTATTGTCGAGTTAGGTATCTTTAGCCTACATAATATATTCTATATTAAATTTCAGGTTACCAACGAACAGAGGTATCTAATATCCCAATTGACAGTGGGCCAATTTGAAAACTACATGTAAATATCTGAAAGAAATTACAGGTTGACAGCTTCAAATTTTGGGGCGGTGATGAATAGATAGAAAACTACGAGATGCCATTCGTTGGTGCATATAATTCTTTATAGTGGGCATAAAAACTCAAGTCATATCTCCAGTATATTTTATGGGAAGAAGAATGAACTAGTGGCTCTCAAGAAGCTGGAAGAAAAAAATTGGATGTGAAGTGCAACCTGCTGGTCTTTTTATTGACAATAATAATCATTCCTTGGCAGCTTCACCTGATGGTTCGTTGACGTTGGTTCTTAGAATAGTTTTATTTCAAGAATCTTCTCCAAACAACCCCTCGGGCTTCACCAATCAAAAATAATCTTTCTTGATATATTCCGTTTAAAAACAAAAAAGTATCCAACATATATCAAGAGAGGGATGTACCATTTGAGAAAACAATTCTTGATGTTGGTAAACCTTAGGTTATTTGAAGAATTAGCGTTATGAACCAAACTAGTTTCCCATTCAGTATTAAGGATTTGTAGCAATGCTATTTCAAAAATGAACACATCATATTCACTTTCAGGGTTTATAGGAAACACGAGGAGATCAAGTGTCAACCAAGTGTACTGAAGTCGGGTTTGACACTTGAAGAAGCAATTATACAGAAAAAAACTTGCCTGGAAATAAAAGATGGTAAAATGAGATTAAAAAGGAATCATAACTATTATAGAACATTTCAATCTGGATCCGTATGAGTACTTCATATAACAAAAGGAATTATCACACTTAAAACCAAAAAGTTCATAATACATTTTCAGTGGAATTATAAACTCCTGCAAAATTTCATGTTGATTGGACGACTAGCGAAGTTGCTCAACTCGTCCTAACGGCTTCGTCGGACAATTTAACGTCGAGTGCAATAAACACTTTTTGCACTGCATGAATAACTATTCTTTTACTGTACATACAATCCATATCTCTAAAATAAAAGTTGTTGGTCCAAGGTTCGAACCGCGATCGCCGGCGTGAAGAGCAGAAGCGCTGTCTATTAGACTATAGCGGCATCTTTATTATATAAAGTTTCTCATATACCTATACACGCCGATAAATCGGAAACATCCGGATAAGCGAGAGTTTCTTCCAATTTGCTGTCAATTAATGACTTTACTCAGAAAACATTAACTTTAACATTAACATTAACTTGATTCGATCTTTATATGAATATAAAAGTGACAGTCTAGTAGTTCATGAAAGTCATGGGAAATGAAATATCCTGTACTGAAATGATCATTACAGTACAGTTCGCGATGTATAAATGAAAAAGTTTTTACAATCGGCTCATTTCCTTGATCGATAAAGGGCATAAAACGGGCATATTTCCATGTGGTCCTAAAAAAAATGGTGTTAAGTTCAACTAATTTCTTATTAGTGAAGTATCACCTTGAAATGTATGCATACGACACACCTATTTTTCATAAAAAGAAAATTGTCCATTCGTGGTCTAAGTTGACCACATTCTCAATATAAAAACAATTGCAACAGTTTTTATATTTTGTTGACGTTGAATTGTGTTTGTTCTGACGAATATCATCAAAATTTATAATATTTGCCAGTTTATCCGACCTGCGAGTTTGGGGAGTGGTACCTCAGCAAGAAGAGTATTTATGTCAAATATGAAACGGACCATTTTCCCTAAAAGTCTGTTTCACCAGTGACTAATAAAGCTATAGATAACAATATGGTTAGAAGGATATCTAACAGCTATCATTTGAAATAAGTGGCAACGTTGCCTATATTAGAGTTCTGTGGGTTCTGTACTACTGTACTGATGGTTGACAATATTGACACCGAATTGTGGTGTGGTGTATTTGAATGTGAATAGTAGAAATGGATGAAAAACGGGACAGAACCGTAAACTTTACGCGAGAAGAAACTGAAAAACTCGTATTACTTGTGGAGGAAAAAAGGATGATAATAGAGAATAAAAAAAGCGATGCCATTACTTGGAATGAAAAAGAAGGTGCATGGAGAGCAATCGAAACAGAATTTATTTGTTCTTCGAGTAGAATATTTAGGAATGCCTGAAATCTAAGTATGACGCGCTGAAGAGGGACACCAAAAGAAGGCCAGCTTTGTGAAGGCAGAGTTATGTAAATCTGGTGCTGGAACAAATAAAGCACCACCTTCGACAGCAGTAGAAGAAAAGGTGAAAGAAATTATCTTAATTTCTGTTGAAGGAGGTGAGAGTTTTTATGACTGATAAAATCAATAACTTTATATAAGTAGGTCTTTGCTGACTAGTTAAGAATTAAACTAGTTTTCTGAAGATGTATATGAGTAATACACGAAAGCTTGAAATATCTCTATAGAGTATACTTTTGACCTGCTGATAGTTATTCATCTATCCTGCTTGGTTAACCATTTATCATATTTGTAACACATACTTTTTACATTTCAGAAATGACAGAAATAGCTACTGAAATCCATGTCGAAAGCTCAACGCCATTACCTATTGAAGTAGATGGATCAGTAGTTGTTTAAAATGTATATGAATCGCCCCCCCCCTACAAAAAAAGGAATTACGAGCCAGAGATAGGCCCCAGTAATTCGAAAGAAGGTGAGAGAATAAAACGATGACGGTAAAAAAAGTGGAATGTGTGGAAACCTACAGATTTAAAATCAAAAAAACACCCAGCTTTAAGTGAGCATTTTCAATACTTTCACTTCGGGCGGCTTCTCCTTGTCATTGTTGTGTGTGTATTATGTTTGGAGTTGAAGTTACTGAAATGCAAATAAGATATTGATATTCAACATGCCCTCATAAAAATAAGAAATTTCACTAAAACTGTAGAGACAATGTGTTACTTTTAAACCGTCAATCTCTTGTTGGTTTAAGATATAAAATGACAAAATCCAGTTATATTATTTGATTTTCATTTTTTAGGTAAACCAAGGGAAATGAAATAAGTTGGTAGAGGCAAAATTGGAAGTGGCTTCAATACAAAAAGAACTTGTTGGGGAAGAATTATCAATATTGAGAGAAGGTGCTGTGCATAAACGCATCGTGAGAGAATTAGAAGTTGAACAAATGCATCTAAAAATAGAAATATTGAAGGATGACTTAGAGCCAAAAAAGTGAATGTGTTTAAGTTGAGAGAAAAAAATCCATGTTCAGTTTTTATTTTTTAATAAAGTATCAAAAAAAGAAGCCGTATTAGTTAAGTAGTGAAATATTCTGCTATAATGATGTTCCTCACAGAATTCCTATTGTTTCTGCCTGTGTTAATATATACATAATCGTCACCATCAACAGCTGGTAACTCCAGAAATTATTGCTATATTACGAAGCACTGCACACCCCACAAATATGGCTTGTACCTTTGTTAAGTGTAATGTGATTTTTCTTACGCGATAAATTGCATAATATGTGCCAGTTGGATACACAAAAAGTGCACTGACATGACAACGGAAAAATTTAATTATTTTTCCGACCAACAAAAACAATCGAACGGTAAAAAGTTCAAATGTTCCACATGTTCGGAGAAAATTCTGGTTAAGTCGTCGAGAAATCACAGAAAGGATGAAAATCAAAAAACTTCCAACTGAAAATGACTGGATTAACGATGTCATGGAAAGGCAATCTATGGCATAAAAATCCGTTCTACCTGTTGCCGATTTTTTTTTTTTTTTTCATCATCAAGACATTTCAAAAAAAGACAAATTTTTTGACGAATGTTACGACACCTCATACCTTCGTTTGAATTTTTTGGAACAGTATTTGGATTTGCTGAAATCAGATCCTTGCGTTAGAATCGAATACGTTCTAAATTTCAATGATATGCAAGATTTCGAAGACGGAAGAATTGGCAGAATTTATTACAAAACTCCGGTGATAAATATTTGCAGAACTTGAAAATAAATACCACGCCCGGTTTAGCGGAAACGATGCCGTACCGGCATTCAAATGCTCATTTTCAAATTTTGTTTGAATTAATTCATGACCTTTTATGTGATGAGTGGAAATTAAATTTTTTCCTACTGGGTAATTCGAAAGATACGTATTACCAAGATTTCAAAAATTACTGCTGAACAACACGATACAGCATGGCCATGTAATAACGTTTGTAAAAACAGTGCCACCGATTTCATCTAAAGGTTACACTGAGGCATTTAAATTCTCGAATCCGCATTTCAAATTATTAATTGAATTTTTTATTAACGTTACCAATCATCTAGCAAAATTCCAACTTCTGACATTGAATATTCCAAAATTGTTACAAAATAAAATTTCACCCGGAACTGGTTCAAGCAACGATAACGTTATTGCACGTTTACGCGACTTACGCGAAAATATTTTGCACAAACATGTACGACAAAACCGAAACTTTTGTAAGACCGGCAAACCATTTGAAAGTTTTCACAGTCGACGTGACAAAGATTGAATGGTACCGAACACCAAATAGAGGTCAACATCCCATATACAGGTTAGACCAATCGCAACGATACAATACGGATGTAGTATTGAAGGCGTTATTATATCCAAAGAGTATGTTCGGCAAAATGGTAAACCAATATATTTTCAATGGCCATGATGTACCGCTAAAACCGATATTGGAAATTTTGCTGAATGAACTAGTGCAGCAGTTTGCGAACAGCCTAATTCATCCGGATGAGGGCAATAATTATACATGGGTAAAAATGTTCGATGCAAATAAAGAAAGCATGCCTCCTCCATCTCTTCCACCTGCCCTGTAACGAAAATTCAGCAAGCACCATCGGATTCGTCCGCCAGCCGTTATTATTTTCCAGCTGCTGAGTCTGATGAGGAAATATTGCACTATTATACTAAAAAAAGACCCATGTCGATATCGGCACCTACGACGACGACCACGAAAACTTTTTCAGATACGATACAACTTATTCACGATAATAATTCATTTCGTGCAAATGTAATAGCATCAACATCAAAACTAGTGAACATGTAAAGAGAAACCCTTTTATAAAACGAAAAACTTGTGATAAAGAGCAAAATTTAACTTTACATATTTTTGATTCTCTCAAAGGTCAGCAGTCGTCGTCATCGTCATCATCGTCAAAAACAACAAAAGAAACTCGATCGTCATTATTGCCACCAACCACTTCTAATCCGAAAAGAACTAAATTTAGTTATTTGATAGGTAAAGCTATCGTTAAATTCGTTTCTAATGGGACAATCCATCTAACAAGTGAAAAAGTGTACAAAGATGCCATCAGCATGATTCCAATTTTAGCCAAATGCAAACCGACTGGTTTAAGAAAGCGTTTGGTGACCCTTACCAAAAGCAATCAACTACGCAAATACGTTGATCCTTCCATAGTAGTTAAAATTGAAGAAAAACTCAAAAAATTATCGTGAAAATCTGAAACTGAACACGTTATATTGCATATTACATTTTTATTGACAGTTGAAATGTTATTTAACTTGCCCTTTTGGTATGTAAGGTAATTTGGGGGAAGATGCCAAAAGGGGGAAGATGCCTAATCTAAGTATTTTGGACACTACTCAATAGATCGCGCCACAGACACGGCTACGTTGTTATTGTGTTTATTATTAGAGAACATCATAGTTTTCGAAGCGCTTAAGTGCATGCAACTGTTCCTTGAGGTGATGTTGTGTTTTTTATGCCGGTAAGTTTTTTACGATAGAAATTAATTATGTGATGTACTTACAGTGTTAAATGTTTTTGTTTGTGCTAATATAATTTATGTAGGGTTTTGGCATTCATTACAATACTCTTGTCCTATTTTGAATGAGAAAAAGGGTTTTGTTATTTTGATTTGTGGGTTTGGCATCTTATACCTAAGGGTTGGGGTAAAACGCCAAGATCCGTGTGGGGTAAGATGCCTTATCTTAATTGCACTGTAAACTTTGTAACTCTTGTTTTTTTCTCAGGTTTGCGTCTATTTTGGTTAGTGGTTTCCTTTCAGTACGTCTAATTGAATAGTTTCTTAATTTATCTTGTTTGTTTTAGGTAAAATGCCACGAACTAGAACTAGAGGCGAATGGACTGAAGAAGACCTTAGAGCAGCTGCAAATGCGTTACGTCAGAAGCCAACCCTGAGTGCAAATGCGATTGCTAAAGAATATAGAATCCCTCTACGAACCTTGATGAGACGTGTAAAGAATAACAATCTTGAAAAGGGCAGTCTTGGGCCAACCGCGTCCATAGGTATTGAAAATGAACTTAAACTGGTGTCTTATATAAAACGGTTAGAAAAAATTGGCTATGCTCCAACTTCAAGAGACGTAAGACACCTTGCTTTTACCTTTTCGCAAAGGAATGGGTTAAAATGTAGATTTAACCAAGAAAAAGAATTAGCAGGCTACGATTGGTTTAAACTTTTTTTAAAACGACACCCAACCCTAACTATGAGAGTAGCTCAAGGTCGTTCAATTGCTCGTTCACTTGGTATGTCTGCCGCAGAAGTAGATCCATACTTCCAAACGATACATTTACGACGCTCAATTTGTTTGATAAACCGGCAAACATTTTCAATATGGACGAGACTGGCTTGCAATTATGCAATAAACCTACCAAAGTCGTAGCCACAAAAGGAGCGAGAGATGTTCAGTCGGTCACAAGCGCAGAAAAAGGAGAAACAGCGTCATCGCTTGCTGTAATGCAGAAGGTAGCTTTTTGCCTCCCTACGTAATATTTAAAGGCAAAAACAAAAAAAAGGAGTTTGAAGATAACATGCCCTCTGGATCGGTAGTAATGATGTCTCCAGAGTCCGCCTATGTGAAAACCAGTATCTTCTCATCATGGATTAAAGACCATTTTTTGCCTCGTAAGGGACCAGGGCCTGCAGTACTAATATTAGATGGTCATGCTTCCCATTGTAATGACGTGGACGTTTTGGACTTTTTGGATGAAAATGAAATTCATGTGGTTTGCTTACCAAGTCATACTTCTCACTGGCTTCAGCCTCTCGACCGTTCATTTTTTAAACCTTTAAAGCCCTTCTGGAATAGCACTTGTAATCAGTGGATAAGAAATCATCCAGGGCGTCGAATAACTAGGTAATTTGATTTAAGTAAATAAGTTTGAAAAAGATTTCTTTGTTTCTTGTGCTTTACAGGTATCAGTTTGGGGCACTATTAAACCAAGCGTGGTCTCAATCATGCCGCAACGGTTCAGAATGGTGTTTCTAGATTTCGGGCTTGTGGAATTTATCCATGCTCCAAAGATGCAATTCCCGTCCATGCATATGCTGTAGCTGAGCACCAAACTGGAAATTCACAGGAAGAAGTGGAACATGTCGATGCAGAAAACTCTGACGAACATAGCGGCGACGTAGCTGTAGTAAATTTTGATGATATTGCACCAATTCCATCCGTAGCTGGTCCTAGTAGGCCATACGTTAGAAAACAACATGCAGAAGTCCTTACTTCTCCTGACTACCGCCAAAAGAAACGCCCAAAAATTGAAGAAAAACAAAAGAAGAAACAAGAGAAGGCAGCTAAGTTAGAGAAGAAACTTCGTAAACAAGGTAACAAAAAAAAGAAGAATGTAGCACACGATAGCAGTAGTGCAGAAGTCAGTGGAGATGACAATATTGTCTCAGACCATAGCTCTGATGAACCTGACAGTGACAAGGACCGCCAAAATAAAAGCACAAAAATTGAAGGAAAACAAAAGAAGCAACAAGGGAAGGCAGCTAAGTTAGAGAAGAAACTTCGTAAACAAGTAACAAAAAAAAGAAGAATGTAGCACACGATAGCAGTAGTGAAGAAGTCACTGAAGATGACAATATTGTCTCAAACCATAGCTCTGATGAACCTGACAGTGACAAGGACGACTTCTGTGCAATTTGCGATGGCTTTTACTTTGACAAAAAGGGTCCCAAAGTTGACTGGATTTGCTGTGTGGTATGCAACAAGTGGCTACACGAAACCTGTGCTTCGGGGCCGAATATGTGCGATCCCTGCGCAAAAGTCACTAAATAAAACATTCAAAACTTTAGACTTGGTGTAAGATGTCACTTTAGCTGGAGTATGATGGCCAATACAATGCTTTCTGTCTATGACATCACACCCCCAAATTTGTCATTTCACCCCAAGTCTGTCGGCATTTTACCCCGTAGTTGGGGTAAGTTGCCGAAATGACAGCTGTCAATGTTTATCCAACTTTTTCGTTTATTTTTAAGAAAATAAAAACTTTTTTGTGTTTAATCATTTGTTTATTGTATTTGTAATAGAATACACAGTTTTTGTAGGTTTTGAATAAAGTTAATTATTTTTTTTTTATTTTTACGCGTCTTCCCCCCAATTACCTTATATATGTATGTTTGGGTCAAATCTTGCAATTAACTAGAATTTTACCAGATGTTCATGATTCCTGTGACAATGCATTATGATATTTTTGTTCGAGAAAAATTTAAAATGGCGGCTCCAATTTGACGACCGAGTTTTGTGACTATGGTCCGATTCGATGTGGGGGTGTTCGGGATCGGAGATTATGCAATTTTTATCAAAATTCATGAATTCAATATAGCTGCTTCAAGATGTCGGACGACTTTTGTAATTATGGTCCTAATCTATTCTAAATTATTGTTGTGGGGGTTTTAAAAACTTTTTTTAAAACTATCCAATATTATACTACTTACATCGAATAATTTCGAAAAATTTCAGAATTAATTCATACAAAAGTGAGCAATAATTACGTGTGGAATTACATCTTAAATAAATTATTTTATCAAGTTCAAGTCAAATATTCATCGTTAATGTGAGGCAAGGGCAAGAATATAAGGAGAGGTGGAGGCTTATTCAAATGGACAGAAAATAAACGAGGCTAATGGAAAAATATGAAGAGCAACTAGTCGTAAACAACAAGAATAATTCTACTCCACAAGCAATTAAAACATGAAATAAACCACAGAGAGCAAAATGACCTGAGAAATGATGTAATTATAAAAAGTATACCGCTGCCTGAAGGCAGAGAAAATATAGACGATACAGTGAAAAAGCTTGGTGAGGTACTACAAGTGGATGTCAAAAACACAAAATCATTTCATTTGGGCAAAGGTGCAAATAGACCTGTCCCAATAAAGGTCTGCTTACGGAGCTGTAAAGAGTTAGTTCATGCTAAACTAAATCAAACCAAGAACTGTACAAGGAAGCAAAGATATATAAGAAAGAGATCAACTATAAATTTGTGTGGACCAAAGATGGAAAGATTTTCCTAAGAAAGATTGAAACAAGTAAAATTTTACTTGTGGAAGATCAAGATTTCCTAAAAAACTGAATTGACTGACAAGCCTATACTTTGCATAAATTATTCAAACGTGTGAAGTATGAGGAACAAGTTGCGACATACTTGTGCTAACGGAGACATGGTTGTCAAAAGCTGAGACTAATTTATTTGACTTGGAAGGCTATCGTGCAATTCATTCCTGCAGAGATGGTTCAGGTGCAGGAGTTACAGTATACCTGAGAACATTCTTGGATTATCAAGTGGTGAAAATAATTGACAGTATAGAGCCATATAACTTAATCTTGGTTTCAATTTTTAATGCAAGGTGTAATCTTTGTGCAATCTATAGACCACTAGTATCAATTAACGAGTTTATTGAAACTCTTTAAGACTTATTATCAGACAATAAAAATAAAACAATAATTTAAGGTGATATGAATGTAGATGTACTGGCGGAAGCTAGAAAACCAGAGGTACGAGATGAATATTTAGACTCATTAAATATATTTGGTTATAAATTTCAAAATAAAATCAATTCAGCAAATGCAACTAGAGTCACTCAAGACACTATATCTTTACTCGATCACGTTATATCTAATAAAAACATTTATTGTAATGTGAAAGTTCTAAATTATGAAATATCTGATCACTAACCACTTGTGGTTAAAGTAAATATATGTTCCCAAAAACCTAAACAAAAAATTACTAGAGAATTCAATGCTATTAATGAAAAGAAATTGAAAAACTCCTTTGACAATTTATGTAACTCACTATCGATTGACACACTTGAAACACTGACAGAGGTAATTGTTGATTACAAAAGACAAGCAACAAAAAAACTGAGATTACGTCATCGAGAGGGTTACAACTGCATAACTCTGGTTTTGTTGAATATGATAAATGAACGTAACATACTTTACTCGCAAATAACGGCCAAGAAACGACAAAAAATCATTGACAACAATATGGAAAGCCATTATAAAAAATTAAAAAATTAAATAACAGCCGAAATTCGTAAACAAAAAGTACTCTTCTTCGAAAACAGTTGGAACAGAGCCGATAATAATCCAAAAAAACAGTGGAAAGTTACCAATTCACTCATCAATCAAAAAAGCAATAATACCGTTGTTTCCTTAGACGTGGATGGTATAACAATTTCAGATCAGTTAGTATTTTTGTCAACATCGGCAAGACATTTGCTGCATCACTCATTAGTCAAAACCAACAGTCGGACAATGAATTTCTAGAATTTGATACTCCCAACTCGACGAGTTTAGAACTAACCAACGATAAAGAAATAAGCGACAGTATCGCTACCTTGAAAAATAACGCAGCATCAGGTTATGACGAAATAACTGTTTCAGACATTCTTCTCTTAACCTTTGTGCTACCAAGGGTGTACATTGTGTACCCCACACGCACAAAATTACGTGTATATGAAAGATTGATTTTTCAAATGTATTGTCCTTATATCATAGCTATTAATGATACGTTAGTGAACTAATAACATCATAGTCAATCGTTTACAATTGAAATTCTTCACCTTAGAACCAATTTTGTTTGCTGGGGTACAATCTGTACCCCGCTTGGGGTTTGATGTCTTTGCTTTGCAAACTATATTCATGCGCAGTTCTCGACGAAAACATCACGTGTTTGTAACCTCGAACTGTGTGTCTCGCTCGACTGATGTTTATTGTTTTGGTAATCGTTGTATTGTACGTTTTGTGTAGATTTGTGCTCATTAGAAATGGCCAAACGTAAGTTTGATTTGGATGTGGAAGCAGACAGACAATTAGCATTGCGTTATTGTGATGAACTGGACAGTGACGAGATTGCTGAAATTTCGGAAGATAATATGTCGGTGGCTTCGGAAGAAGATGATTGTGTTGAATTTATTCAGGAAGTTGATGACGTTATTTCTACAGAAGAGGTACCAATATTTCTAATTTAGTGATTTGAATTTATAAATATTTGTTGCATTTTTTATTTCTAGGATAGTGACGAAGAACCTTTGGCAAACTTGCGGGCCAAATATTTGAGCAATCCGTCCTATATATCCAAAAACAAAACTGTCTGGAATCTGGACCCGGCGGTTGGACGCCGACCTCGACAGAATACTGTGAGAATTCCTAGCGGGCTAACTACCGCTTCAGAAAATATTTCTGATTTGGCTAGTTGTTTCAAACTTTTTATTTGTGATGTCATGGTCGATAAAATAGTACAGTTTACCAACCAAAAAGCCATCAGCATGTACGAAACAAGAAACCAAAAATATCCTGATAAGCAAAAAACGTATGGATACCTGTAGATAAAACCGAGATGTATGCTGTAATAGGTCTTCTGATAACTGCTGGTGCGCTAAAAGCTAATAGGGAACCGTGTAAGTTTTTGTGGTCTAAAAACCCTTTATACTGTAGACCAATATTTACCGCTACAATGGCACGCACAAGATTCAGTGAGATCCTATCTTATATGCGGTTTGACGATCTTACCACAAGAACTGCTCGCAGGCAACACGACAAACTTGTAGCAATAAGAGACATTTTTGAGATGTTTGTTGAGCATTGTAAAGAAAATTATACACCTAGTTTTCACCTTACTGTTGAAGAGCAGCTCGTCGGCTTTCGGGGGAAATGCCCTTTCAGGGTATACATGAAATCGAAATCAGCCAAATATGGCATCAAAATATGGGCAATGGTTGACTGTGCGATAACATATGCCTGGAATCTTCAAATTTATTCAGGTAAAGAGGGTAACATTCCAGAAAAGCAACAAGGGAAAAGAGTTGTCCTTGACTTGGTACAGGGTATTCAACGTGGTTGTGGAATTACCACTCACAATTTTTTCACTAGTGTGCCGCTCGCCAAGGAACTATATGAACGCGGTATAACACTTTGTGGAACATTGAGGAAAAACAAAGCCGATATTTCTCCAGCCCTTTTACCCAATCGTAGCAGAGTAGAGAAAAGTTCTTTATTTGCATTCAACACATATATGACTCTCACCTCGTATGTGAAAAAAAAAATAATGCTGTAATTTTATTGAGTACCGAACATCATGACAAGGCCATAAGTGGAATAGAAAATGACTTCAAACCAGACATGATACTCCATTACAATGATACAAAAGGAGCGGTAGACACTATGGATAAATTGGTCAATGAGTACAGCGTAAAAAGGGGCACCAAAAGATATCCATTTGTTCTTTTCCAAAATATTATTGATATAGCTGGCGTAAATTCATTTTCACTATGGACAATAAAGTTTTCAGACTGGAAAAAAATCAAAACGACAAAAGAAGATTGTTTTTACTTGACTTAGGACTTGCCCTTATAAAACCGCACGTAGCCAGAAGATTGACAAATCTGAACGGTATCCCAAAAAGAGTAGTAGATGCTATGAGTCAAGTGTTACCTCAAGAAAACGCACCTATTACTCCAAACCCAGAACGATCATTTGGACACTGCCGTTATTGCCCAAGAAAAGATGATAAGAAGTGTCGCCTCTATTGTGAAAAGTGCAACAATTTTTTTTGTAAAAATCATGGCCATCAGAAAAAAATCAATTATTGCAATAGGTGCGATGAAAATGGAAGTTAAAATTGAGTTCATTTATTCTAATTTATAAAAATAATATTATTTTGAATAAATTTTGAACTAATATTTAGTATTTCTTTATGTGTAGCAGGATTTTCATAACCAAACTTTAAAAAAAACAAGGGGTACAATATGTACCCCTTGGTAGTCCGCGTTCGTTCAAAAGCTTGGTAGCAGAAAGGTTAAAACAAAACATAGTTTCAATCTTAACAAAACTTATAAATGCTATATTCACCACAGGCATCTTTCCTGATATCCTTAAAACTGGTAAAATAACACTAAAATCGGGTGACTTACAAAAATTAAATAATTATGGACCAATAACAGTCATTTGTGCTTTTTCAAAAATAGTGAAAATTTTAATAAAAAATTGAATAATCACCTATGTAGAAAATAGTGATGGATTCGACAAATACCAATATGGTTTTATGAAACAAAGTAGTACTTTATGTGCCACTACAGACCTAAAGCTAAGTAAAGACCGGCCAACAATCGTCTGGATACATGTGGTCAACACTGTTGCCAACGTATCCATCAAAGAATTTTATTGAGTGTTGCATGTATCCGTGTTTTCTATTTCAAACGGAAAACATCGCTCTGTTTGGAAGGTGTTGCCAACAAGTAACGTCGAAGAAGACTAGTGAGGTATCATCTATTCGGTAATCGGTGCTTTATTTTGATTTGTACAACTGGCAGGTACGTTAATAATGTTAACTTCATATAATAATATGGACATATTTTTTTACGGTAGCTTGGTCAATTTCGCTGTTTAGATTTACAGTTACATTTATTTAGAAATGATTTATACTGCATATTATTTGCAGAACATAAGTACCACGAAAATATAAAAAAAGCTGGAAGTTACCCATATAAAATATATGTCCATAGTATGTTTGCGCGTACGTTTATTATTTGTTGACACAAGAGAGTGTAGTTCCTTGTTATCTACAGCCAACATGTTATGGACCGAAGAGCTAGTGGTAGAACTCATTGAAATGCCGAGAATATCGAGATAGAAATCTGAAATATGATGCAATGTCGAAGATGGCTTCGCACTTTCAAACAAATGTGGATGAAATATCAAGGAAAATAAAGTCTTTTAAAACTCAATTTAGCAGGGAGCGAAAGAAAATGAAAGATAAAACGAAAAGTGGAGCAGGCACCATTGCGGAAGACAATATATGGTTTGGATACAAGATGATGAAGTTTTTAAGTGAAAACAACACCTCTAGAGGTAGTCGCAGCACTATGGAGGTATGTATTCATTTTTATTATCCCACGTAAAAAAAATGGCGTCTAAAGACACGCATAGCAGGCCATACATTATACACGTATTAATTTTCACTTTTTTTTTAATTTATTTTTTGTCGATTTCAATAGCTCATACTATGTATAAACGGCTAAAAAAGAGGTGGTTATTTTGTTTTTAAATTGTCTGCTTACAATGTAAAAAGAAATGAAAGCCAAAAATACACGTCATTAAGAATTTATTTTACAATACATACCGTAAAACGGGGTGAATAGAACCGGTGTGGTGAATAGAACCGGTGTGGTGAATAGGGTCGAAACTTTCCCGCTACAGAGAAATGTGCCTAGAATATTTCCGATGAATAGTAATATGAATCTGGCAACGCTGTTTTCAAGTCGAGCGTCTGGTCGAACTGTACATAATAGTTCAAATCGCTTGATCAACGTGTATTGTGGTTCCGTGAGACCCTGACGCAAATTTTTGCCGCGAGAACGTATGCTTGGAAACTTCGTTTCTACAAAATAAACCACCGTCGATTACAGTCAGGTAACAACATTGTTATGTTTTTATGTTACTTTTAATTTGGATGATTTGAATAAAACCTGATATTCATTTTACAACTTTAATCCCAAAAAACCATTTTATTACAAGTGATGAACTGTCAACCATCAACTGTCACAACGACAGTGTCAACCACAGGACACCATCTAATAATAATGTAATAGACGTAATAGTATACATATTAGAATTGTACTAGATCCGATATGTAACATCTCTCTTTTTTACAAAAATTTGAAAGTAAATTATACATAAATTATTCTCTATATCTTGAAGGTTTATTTATGATTCTACCTGAACGAGTAACTACATTACCCTCACTAGTTACATTAGATTCTTTGGAAGGTCTATTTGTGATTCTATCAGTATTAGTAACTACACTACGACTAGGCACAATAGATTTATTCGAATCAATTTTATTCATAGACTGATGACTAGTACTAGGTAAACATATGTCACTGTTGGGAAGATAAGCGACACAATTAGGAATATTCAAGTTACAGCGAGGAGTATTCTCATTAAATTTAGAAATTGAGTTATCATTAGGGCTGGGTTCAATGGTACTATCACTTCTAATTTCGGATCTAATAGGCAAAATAGGATTGGGGCATGTTTTAATAAAAGACGAATTTCTTCTGAGAATCCTATCAAATTCATCCTTCACAAGATATGATCTAGGAGTATTACATTTCTCGACTATCTCTCCCTGTTGCCAATTCCTACACTTTTCCTTTTTGAAAATAACACTTTCGCCTGTTTGAAACCCCTGTCTGAACTTTGCATTAGAATTGTAGTTTTGGATAATTTTTCTTTTATGTTTTCTAATATTTTCCAAGTCAATTTTGGGTTTTTCAGCTAGTATATTCGATGTTACAGGTAAGGTTGTACGCAATAACCTGTTATTCAATAACTCTGTTGGAGACAAATTCAAACCTGTCAATGGGGTGGTCCTGTAGTCTAAAAGTGCCAAATAAATATCAGTATCATTTTCAGAACACTTTCTCAAAATGCTTTTACATATACCAACTGTGCGTTCAGCCAGTCCATTAGATTTAGGATATCTTGGACTAGAGGTTGTTAATGTAAAATCCCATTTTTTTGAAAATTTTCTAAACTCTACGCTGTTGTAGGGAACGTTATCTGCAATAACTGTTTCAGGAATTCCAAATGTGGAAAAAACTTTCTTAAAATGTTTAATAATTTCATTTGCACTCTTAGACTTCAAGGGGCACATCTCAATCCAGTTACTAAAATAATCAACAATGACTAAATAATCACACCCACCATATGTAAATATGTCAGAAGCAATTTTATTAAAAGGTAGTTTGGGTCTATAATGAGGTATTATTGGTTCTTTAATATTGTTACGAGAATATTTCAAACATGTTGAACATTTAGAAATAAATTTATGTATATCTGTCGATATATTAGGCCAATAGAAAATTTTCCTAGCTCTATTCTTTGTTTTCTCAATACCTAAATGTGCAATATGAAGTTTATCTAACATGGAATATCTCAATGATTTAGGTACTACAAGTTTATGATCTAAGAAAAGTAAATCATTTTTTGAATGCAATGAGTCTTGTAACTTAAAAAACGTTAATATTTCTGAGTTATTCGAAAGCTCTGATTTAAGTGGCCAACCACTATCACAAAATGTTATTATCAAACTCAATGACGGATCATTCTGTGTGGCATTTTTTAATTTTGTTAAAGTACTATTAGAAATCGGAAGTTCAATTTCAACACTATGAACAACAAAATTAGTATCTATCAGACCTGTTTTTTCAGGACATTCTTTTAAAAAACTTCTTGACAACAGGTCTGCTATGTACATGTATTTTCCTGGCAGGTACTCAACATCAAAATTATATTTTAAAAGTCTCAATTTGAGTCTTTGGAAACGTCCAGAAACTTTATAAAAATCTTTTTTACAAATCGACACCAATGGTCGATGATCAGTATTGACAAGTATTTTTCTTCCATACACGAAATTATGGAATTTTTCAAGAGAGAAGCAAATAGCTAACAACTCTTTATCAATTTGAGGATATCGAGTTTCTGTTTCCGTCATTGATCTTGAACAAAAAGCCACGGGTTTTCCTCTTTGTAGTAGACACCCACCCAGTCCATTCTTACTTGAATCAGTTTGAACTACTATTGGATGTGCTGGATCGAATATCTGTAACTGAGGAATTTCGGTAATAAATTTTTTAATATTATTCAATACACTCGTATGATTATCAGTCCAACAGAAAGTCACACTTTTCTTAATAAGGTCTCTTAGAGGGGATATTAGATTGGACAAATTAGGAATGTATTTTGTTAAATAATTCAACATACCGAGTATGCGTATGAGCTCTTTTTTATTATTGGGCGTCTGTATATTTAGCACTGCTTTAATGTAATCATTATCAGGAGAAATACCTTTAGAGGAAAATATTTGACCTAAATATTTTACTTCACTGACTTTAAACTGAACTTTATTCATGTTAAATTTGATGCCAAATTTGTTTGCACGTTTCACTACTTCATTTAAAATGGTATCGTGTTCTTTTACAGAAACACCACCTATTATTAGATCGTCAAAGTAAATTCCTATATTGAGATCACCAAAGATTTTCTCTATTGTCCTCTGAAATACTTCTGGACTAATTTTGAGGCCAAAAGGTAACCTACGAAAATTTACCAAAAGGTGTTAAAAAACATGTATACTTCATGCTTTCTTTCTCCAGCGGTATTTGATAAAATCCTTCTTTCAAGTCAAAGACGGTAAAGATTGTCTTCCCTTTCAATTTAGATGCTAAATCTTCTAATGTTGGAATGGGAAATTGATCAGGAATTATATTTTTATTTAATTGTAAAGGATCTAGGCAAAGTCTTAATGAACCATTAGGTTTCTCCACGATCACTATATTATTAACCCATTCCGTCGGCTCTTCAATTTTCATTATTATTTCTCGTTTCACTAAGTCATCAAGAGTTGGTTTTAGTTTATTTTTTACAGTTTCAGGAATTCTTCTGCATCCACTAACATGAGGTTCAGCATTATTTTTTAACAATATTTTATATCGAAAAGGTATCTTACCTGTGCCTTCGAATATTTTTAAATTATTATTTATAAAAGTCTCCTTATCGTTGAAATGACTCATTGTCTCTATCCTTTTTATCAAATTCATTTTGATACATGCCTTCAATCCTAAAATAGGAATATTTATTGTTTCCACTAGATATACTTTGACATTGTACCGAGCCCCTTTTACAACGCATTGTACAATAGCATATCCTAGACATTTAATTTTTACCTTACTATATGTTATTATAGAAACACCTGCATCAATAATATCGTTTCTGTTCAAGCCTAGCTTTTCATAAGTATGGATTGACATGCAATTACAATCAGCACCAGTATCTAACTTAAAATTCACAGTTTGATCATTAATTATTACAGGGATACTCCAAACAGCTTTACCTTCGTCCTTATTTTCCTGTACATTATCAACAGATAATTCAATACTGTCAATAAAAGGTAAATCTTCATCACCACTTTCATTCTCATTTACTAAATCTTCAGTTATTTCATGTATCTTTCTGTTAGAATTGTATGTACGTCTAGACGTGTAAGACTATTTGAACTTTCCAGTATTTACTTGTTTGTTCTTATATCTACAACCTACAGCAAAGTGATTTGGTTTAGAGCAAATTTCACATAATTTTCCAAAAGCTGGACAGCTTTTTGGTCCATGAGTTCGACCACATTTCAAACAGTCATACCGATTTTTATTAAACTGATCACTAACCTGTGCACTTTGTGACCTACTACTTTTATTCTTTCCTCTGCTTCGACTCTGTATAAAGTCTACTTCTTTATCATTTTTCAGCTCCTTCACTTATCGTTTACTAATTTCTGCACCTCTACAGATGTCTTCAGCTTTCTCCAACGTTAACTGTGAATGTTGCAGTAAGCGTTCTTGTATAGATAGTTCCTCAATTCCACTTACTATCTTGTCCCTTATTAATGACTTCTCCAGATCACCAAAATTACATGCAGAAGCCAGTACTTTTATGTCCGTAATAAAATTGTCAAAATCTTCACCTTCCTGTTGTACACGGGTAAAAAATTTGTATCGATCAAATGTTTCATTCTTAAGGGGCTTACAGTACTCTTTGAACACTTTTATTACTTCCGAGTACTTTTTCCTATCATCCTCTGTCATTTCAAAGGTTTGAAATTTGATTTGTGCCTCTTCACCTGCTAGGTTAAGAAAGATTGCCACCTTGGTTTGTTCATCTTTGGTAATTAGGCCTGTTGCCCTCAGGTATATATCCAGACTTCTCAAGAAAACATCGAAATTTTTGTGTATGTTCTTGTCGAAAACCAAACTTTTTGGAGGTTTGAAGCTTCCAGCGTGGGCAGCCATATTTATAGCTCACACTACTTTGGTCAAGATTTTACTGTTTATTGACTCAAAGTCCCTTTAACCTGACACCATGTTATGTTTTTATGTTACTTTTAATTTGGATGACTTGAATAAAACCTGATATTCATTTTACAACTTTAATCCCAAAAAACCATTTTATTACAAGTGATTAGTGTTCACTAAACATCGATGGCAACTATCGATATATCGATAGGTTTTTGCTATCGGAAACTATCGATAGTATTTACCGATAGTATCGATAGTATGAAACTAAAGTTGATATAATTTGAAAATGTTTTCGTTCCAAAACATGCCACAGAAATATGAAAAAACTATGAAAAAATTAATAAAATAATTGGAGGACACCACACTCATACATATACAGCAATATAACACATAAAACAGGTGCCATGGCAGTCATGTCATATCTCAAATGTCATTTGTCATATGTCAATAATGTCATTTATTAGCATATTCTCTGTATATTAGTTTATTATTTGAAATTTTAATATTTTCCGATAATTTTTGACTTGTTATTGTTTCTATTATTATTTCTACCAAACAAAAACAGAGAGAGAGAGAGACAATAGAAACTAGAAACTATTATAATCTTGATATATTTTGAGTAAAACTATGAATAGTATGAATTCCAAATCTAAAGTTAGTAAAGTATGGGAGATATTTGATAAAGTGGACACTTTGTTTGCAACGTGCAAGCTATGCAAAGTTCGGTATAAAAGAAGTGGAAACACATCAAACTTATTGGAACACATTAAACGAAAACATCGAGCTTACTGGACAAATTTATTGACTATAGGTGAAGAACATATTCAAGAAAATAATGGAGATGGTGCAAGTACCTCTGCAGTCTCTGCGCCAGTGAAGAAATCCAGAAATACCCTCCCATGCATGCTGAGTAGGCAACAACCCTGGGAGGAAAACTCCGAAAGAAAAAAAAAACTGGATCAACTGTATATCAATATGATTGCTGAGGATATGGAACCGCTTAGGTTTGGGGAACATTTGGGGTTCAGAAAGTTTGTAGAAGGATTGGAATGTAGGTATACCATTCCTTCCACAACTTATGTTAAGAAACTGTTACCGGAAGAGTACCAAAGAGTGAAATCTTTACTTCAGACAGAATTGAATTCTATTTATTACTGTGCGATCACCACAGATATGTGGACATCTGCTGCCAATGAAGGGCTGTTGGCCATAACATGTCATTATGTGACAAATACTAATGATAATTTGAAATCTGTAGTGTTGAATACAATAAAAATAGAACAAAATCATACCGGAGAAGTTATTAGTAAAGTAAGTCTCATAAAATTAACAGACTTTTGATTGTAATGAAAATGTTTGCAGGCAATGGACGATATTCTCATATCATGGGGTATTAGACACAAAGTGACAGCTGTAGTAACAGATAATGGATCAAACATGCTCAATGCAGTGAGCCGTTTGAAATTGAGGCACATTCCTTGTTTTGGACACACTCTCAATTTATTAGTTAGTGACGTTTACAAGCTAGAATGTTTTGATAAACTGATTAAAAAATGTAAATCTATTGCAACCTTCTTTCGCAGCAGTACTTTGGCAGCTGATAAGCTGCGCTTTTATCAATTAACCAATGGTAAGACCGAACTAAAACCAATCCAAGAAGTGAGTACTAGATGGAATAGTACTTACTTCATGATTAAGAGGTTGGTTGAAATTCGAACAGAGCTAGCATTAGCCATAAATGTCTGTGAAAAAGCCCCAATAAATTTGTCTGCGGAAGAATACAATGTCCTTGAAGAGTTCATTATTATTCTTGAACCATTTGAAATCGCCACCAATGAAATCAGTGGTGATCAGTATATCACAATATCTTTAATAATACCTCTCGTCAGAGGTATTGTGGACAAATTACTGGCGCTACCAGCTTTAAAAAATGAAGAAAGCTTGATGGTACTAAATAGTGTACGAGATTTTATGAAACTAAGACTCAAACCTTACGAAAGCAGGACACCATGTATTTTAGGTGCTATACTTGACCCTCGTATTAAACGAGCTGGTTTTAGGTCAGTTGAGGACCAGAAGAAAGCTTCTCAATATTTATTGAATGAGCTCACAGCTGAACTGAATTTGGAAGCAGCACAAAATGAAGTCCCATGAACTTCAACATCTGTAGCAGGACCTGAAGTTCCTGAAGAAAATAGGAAATCTAATTCACTACTTGATTTCCTCAAGGTACCAGTGATACATACGCCTGTGTCAGATGCAGTTGTAGATGTACGACAATATGTGGAGAAACCAAATATAGGATGGTCTGAAAATTCTTTCACATACTGGAGAAATTTCAATAAGGAAAATAAACTGTGGAAATTAGCATATAAATTCCTTTGCATTCCTGCCACTTCTTGTCCATCTGAACGTCTGTTCTCTAAAGCAGGACAAATAATGTGTGAAAGAAGAAGTAGGATGAAGTCAACAACCCTTGACAAGTTATTATTTCTTAAACAGAATAGCTCACAATTTTAAAACTGATTTTTTGTTACCCATGTCATATAGGTAGTAATGAGATCTATTATACCAATATTCTTTATTGTTTTTTCGTACTTGTAACAACATACACAAAATAAGTAAAGACAATGCAATCCCGCGCCATTACTATTTTTAGCGTTCCCTCTTATCGTGCCACTGTGCATGCAACCATCAATACAAGAATTGCCTATTAGGTTGCCTACCTTATAACACCTTCCCCTCCCAGGAACTAATTATTTACTGATTAATGTTAAAACTAAATTTTAACAATACCAAAAGTTTAAACTAATACATGACGAACAATTGTTCTCAAGAAACACCAACACATTTGATCCTAATATACAATATACTCATTAAGTCTAGAAGGCTGTCTTATTGTTCTACTAGGTCGTGCACTACCCTGACTGGTTAGATTCTGATTATTGTTCGTTAATTGTCTTGTGGGGTTTTCTGTGCTAGAATCCGTCAAGGAAGTATCAGCCTTTATATATGTAGAACTATTCCTGGGCCCCACATTTATATTTTGTGGGTCACAGGGAGTGTGGTCTACTTGACGATTTGTCAAAGATTTTCTCAAATGAAAACTATTTCTTCTCAACACATTTGTTCCAGTATTTATTAAATATGATCGTGGAGACTCATGCCTGGCTACTACAGATGCAGGCTGCCATTCTCTGGCTTCATTTCTAAATACAACTTCATCACCCTTATGAAACCCTGACCTTTCCCTTACATGCCTATCATAATAGATTTTTGAAAGTGAATTTTTGTTGTCTAAATTTTTCTTAAACTCTTTTATGAAAGCTTTTGGTTCATCAACTAACGGCAATTTAGTCTTTAGTTTTCGTGAGAACAATAATTCAGCAGGGGTTCTTTTAAGACCAGTAAGGGGTGTGTTACGGTATTCCATTAAGGCAACATCTAAGTCGCAACCTTTTTTTAGCATATTTTTGGCGGTCTGAACATACCTTTCAGCTTGGCCATTCGATCTGGGATAACGTGGGCTACTGGTTTTAAACTCAAAATCAAAATCTTTTGCAAATCGCTTACACTCATAGGATGAGAAGGGCATATTATCAGAAACAACAACATCTGGTACACCATATGTGGTAAACACTTTTTTAAGTGCATTTATAATATCACTACTTCGTTTGTGCTTTATTGGGATTACTTCCAACCATTTTGTAAGATAATCTACAATAACTAAGTATGACTTGCCTCCATAATCAAATATGTCAGAAGCCAGTTTTTGGAAAGGTACCTCTGGTATTTCATGTGTAACCAAAGGTTCTTTGACGTTTGCAAACTTATATTTTTCACACTGAGCACAGGCTTTGATCATGGTTTCTATATCTCTGGTCATACCAGGCCAGTATAGGATTTCACGCGCTCTATCTACTGTGCGACTTATCCCAAAATGACCTTCATGTAATAATTTCAACATATCGTGCCTTAATGCTCTTGGGACACAAACTCTGTCATTGAAAAATATCATCTTATTATACTCGTAAATGTCATTTCGAATCTGATAATACGCCCTTAATTCTCCCTCATATGATTTGTCAGGCCACCCATTCAAAGAGTACTCAATCACTTGTTTTAAAAATTCATCACTAACACTTTGCTCTCTAAATTCTACTTTTCTAGACTCACTCATTCTTAAATGTCTCTCAACCGAATGCACCATTTCATTCAAGTCATCATCATCCACCCCTTTTTCACTACTAAAATTTCTAGACAAGCAGTCAGCCACATGCAGGAATTTACCAGGTAAGTATTCAATTCTTATATCATATTTTAACAATTTTAGTCTGAGTCTCTGTAAGCGTGGTGAATGTACTTGACAAATTTGTTTATTCATAACACTGACATTGGGTTTATGATCTGTGACTATTTTTATAGGTCGTCCATAGATGTAATTATGGAATTTTTGTGTTGCATACAAAATAGCAAGCATTTCTTTTTCTATTATGGCATACCTCTTTTCTGTATCACTGAGGCCTCTAGAGGCATATGCTACAGGTTTTCCACATTGCATTAAACAACAGCCGATGCCATTTTGGGATGCATCAGTGTGTATGACAATTTCTTTATTAAAATCAAAATTTATTAATGTAATGTTTTTATTAATTTCATTTTTAATTTCTTGAAGGGCTTTATCATGTAAACTCAACCACAGAAAATCTATTTCTTTTTTCAATAGATAACAAAGTGGACTTGACAGTTCCCCTAGCCTAGGTATAAACTTACGAACATAATTTATCAACCCTAACAATTTTTGCAACTCTTTTTTGTTATTAGGTGGTTTAAGCTCGTTAATGGCTCTCACTTTTTCATTGTCAACCCTCATACCTTCTTTATTGAAAATATGTCCCATATATTTTACTTCAGCTTTCTGAAACTGTACCTTTTCTTTGTTAAATTTCACTCCCTTCTCTCTGGCTCTTTGTATGACCTTTTTTATTGTTTGAGTATGTTCTTCTAGAGTGTTAGTTGCTATTAATAAGTCGTCAAAATAAATTATAGTATTTTCGATATCACCAAAATTCTTAAAATTCACTTTCTGAAAATATTCAGGTGCCAAATTTAAGCCAAATGGAAGCCTGCAAAATCTGTAGCACCCAAACGGGGTTGAGAAAGTTGTAAGTTTACTAGATTCATTTGAGAGTTTCACTTGATAAAAGCCATCTTTAAAATCTAAAACGGAAAAGTATTGCTTGCCCGCCAACTTGCTGCAAATTTCCTCTAGACTAGGAATTTCAAAAAATTCTCTTTCGATACACTTGTTTAACTCTTGAGGGTCTAAACATAAACGTAATGTTTTGTTGGGCTTTTCAATAATAACTAGTGGATTAACCCACTCGCTGGCCCTATTGACTTTGGAAATTATTTTCTGTTCCTCTAAGCTTTTAAGTTTGGCTTGTAATCTCTCTTTTATTATTAACGGTACTCGCCTACATGGCCTAGCAACAGGAATGCTACCTTTTTTTAAGGATATGTTGCATTCTTCTGGAAAAGAGCCTAGACCTTCAAAAACATCTTGATTCTCTTTTACAAATTGTTCCGTATTTTTTATAGATTCAAGACTACTTGTTTTCTTTATAAAACCTAAATCATAACAACTAGGCAATCCAATTATTGGTTTTACCCTTAAATCTAGCACCAAAAAGTCCAATTCTAAAGATTTATTTTCAATTCTACAATTCAATTTTACTTTACCTATAGGATTCAATTTGGCTCCACCATAAGCTTCCAAGACTACGTTCGACTTCATTAATTTACCCATCGGTAACTGATTATATACATGTCTTGGGATAATGTTCACTTCTGACCCTGTGTCAACTTTACAGTTAATTTCTCTTCCATTAAGATTTACAGTTTCCATCCACACTGAGGTATTGTCTTTTTTAACTTCCCCCACTATTGCAACGCTGCACACAAATAGCTGATCATCTTCCACTGGTCTTGTTTCTTGTTGAGATACCTCTCTAACCTTCCTCATGTCAGACCTGCATGCCACTATAAAATGGTTGGGCCTACCACATCTGTGACACTTTTGTCCAAATGCTGGACACATTCCATATTCATGTATTTTATTGCATTTCATGCACTTCAATTTTTTCCCATTATCTCTTCCACCCTGCTTGTCCTCTCTGTTTGATCTAGTTCTTCCTTCTGTGGAATATTCATTCTTTTTAATAGCATCTACACTTGTTTCTTCTTTATGCCTTACACTTTCTAAATGCTTTTTGGTTACTTCTGCATTTCTAGAAATGTCTATTGCCATATCTAATGCCAAGTTTTGAATATTAAGTAATTTCTCTTGGACTTTAGGATCATTCGTGCCCAGGATGATCCTGTCAACAAGAATTGATTCTTCTTGGGTGTCATATTCACATGACTGTATGAGTTTTCTTAGTTCACCAAAAAAATGATCGAATGGCTCATCCGGTGCTTGAATACGATTATTGAAAACAAACCTCTAGTATGTTCTATTTTTTCGAGGTGCACAGTATCTCTCAAACTCCTTCACAACCTTGTCATACTTTTGTTTATCATCTGGGTCTTCAAATTTGAAGGTATTAAATGTTTCGATTCCTTCACTGCCAATTGTATTCAATAATAGAGCAATCTTTATTTTGTCTGATTTTCCATCTTTTTCAGTGGCAATCAAATAGGTTTCAAAGTTTTGAAGAAATCTTTTGAAATTCTCGTTGAGATTTCCTTCAAATTTCATGGGCTCTGGTAGCCTTCCTTCCATTTCTTGAATTTTGTTTTTAACCGATTCACTGGTCAACTGACGAATCTGCTTTTTGTACACTGTTTTTCTTTTGTGATTAAAGGTCCTTTCTCGACTGCGCCATGTCATATTGGTAGTAATGAGATCTATTATACCAATATTCTTTATTGTTTTTTCGTACTTGTAACAACATACACAAAATAAGTAAAGACAATGCAATCCCGCGCCATTACTATTTTTAGCGTTCCCTCTTATCGTGCCACTGTGCATGCAACCATCAATACAAGAATTGCCTATTAGGTTGCCTACCTTATAACACTTTTCTGTGATTTTTTTTGTACGTTTTGTTTTATTAATATTTAGTTCTTTTGTTTTTGTTTTCCAGAGTAAATTTTCATTAAATGTTTGGATTAAAAAATTAGTTTTTTTATATGTATTTTATTATCACATTCATTTCCCATAAATAATGAATGTCTAACGATTCTCCAAATTTGACTTCGTTCCTTGTACTTTCTTGGCGTAATGAATCAATGAATGATCGTAAGGAATAAATAACTAAAATAAGCTATGGATTATTAACTTTTCCTAACACTCCTAACCTAACTTTTTATTTGACAGAACTATCGATATATCGGATGTTTATTGAAAACTATCGGAAACTATCGATAGTCAAAACTATCGATGTGACGAACTGTCAACCATCAACTGTCACAACGACAGTGTCAACCACAGGACACCATCTAATAATAATGTAATAGACGTAATAGTATACATATTAGAATTGTACTAGATCCGATATGTAACAAACATATTTTGAATCATCCAACATTATTATAACTTACGTCAAGAGTGACTGGATTAATCTAGATTGCTTTTTTTTTTAGAAAAAACAATTGCAAAAAAATTACCGGTGTTCTGAAAAGTGGGGGTGAATAGGGTCGACATGCCGAGGACGTACAAACCAGACCCACATGGGAAACGCCATAAAAAGTATGATTTGCAAGTAATCAATCAGGCGAGGGATGTTGTCATCGCTGGAAGGATGTCTATTCGAGAAGAATCGAGAAATTATAATATTTCGTATAGTGTTCTACAGAGGCGTATCAAAAATAATAATCCCAAGAAACAGGGTGGTCAGACCACATTATCATCCGCAGAAGAGGCTACACTGGTTGATAAAATAAGACTTTGTGCAGAATGGGGCTATCCACTAGATCTGTATGGTTTACGCACAATTGTCAAATCATATTTGGACCGAAAGGGTAGAACTGTACAAAAGTTCAAGGATAACTTGCCAGGTAGGGAATTCGCAGTTGGGTTTTTGTCGCGACATAAAGATACCCTTGCAGTTCGAATTTGCCAGAATATCAAACGGTCTAGATCGTCTGTCTCTCCTCAAGTTATTAATGAATATTTTGATAATTTGGGGAAAACCCTGACTGATGTTCCGCCCTGCAATATAATTAATTATGATGAAACCAATTTAACCAATGATCCGGGAAGGAAGAAAATTATTGCAAAACGCGGCTGCAAGTATCCTGAAAGGATCATGAATCAAACAAAATCATCAGTTTCAATAATGTTTGCTGCCTCTGGAGATGGTGTATTATTACCAAGCTACGT
This sequence comes from Chrysolina haemoptera, assembly GCA_958298965.1. Taxonomy (NCBI): domain Eukaryota; kingdom Metazoa; phylum Arthropoda; class Insecta; order Coleoptera; family Chrysomelidae; genus Chrysolina; species Chrysolina haemoptera. Next base: position 13,787,775 of record OY282593.1, on the reverse strand, counting down.
GGTTTATAAAGCCAAACATATCTATACAACTTGGATTCAAGGAGGTCCAAAACACACTAGATACAATGTTACGGCTAGGGCTGGTTTGATATGATAACTTTCACTGACTGGGTTAAGACTGTAGCTGTGCCTTATCTGAAGAAACTGGAAGGTCAGAAGATTTTGATAGGTGATAATTTATCATCACACATTGCTCCAAAGGCAATAAGCCTTTGCCAAGAAAATAATATTCGGTTTGTTTTTCTTCCCAGCAATTCAACGCATCTCACCCAACCACTGGATATAGCTTTTTTTCGACCATTGAAAGGAGCCTGGCGAAAAATTCTAACTGAATGGAAACAAGGACCTGGGGCCCAATTTTTGACCATTCGCTTCGTAATGGATCATTCGCGTTGAAGTGAAGATGCCTTTAACCCTATTTTTATCCTATCGCTTTGTAACGAATTCGCATTATAACGAATCATTTCATTCGTTGTGTAGCGAGCGGTAATTTGGTAGTCGTTATTGAACAAGTGAGGTTATGTGTCCCATTTGAAAAACTACTTTTTTATTATGGATGAATTATTATATTTGTTTTTTGTTGAGAATCTGGATGTAGCAGAAAATCAACAAATTATGAATCGTCAACGTAGGCCGGATAATCCATTTACTTTGAACGATGAGAGATTCAGAAATTTTTTTCGGCTTTCCAAAAACTTGACAAGAAATCTCATTGAAATCTTGACACCTTTGTTAACTGCTCCGAAAAGAACAAGGGATTTGGATATTCCCACTAAAGTAAGTTCAAAAAAGTAATCTTTGTTTATAATTCTTCCAATAACAATTATGTATGGAAGAACAAAATTATAATTATTGAACATTGAGGACACTGAATTATAATTTTTACAGGTTTCGATTGCCCTGCACTTTTATGCTTACGGAAATTATCAAACAAGTGTTGGTCAGAATCGCTTTTTAGATGTTAGCCAATCAACAGTCAGCTTATGTTTGAAAGAAGTCACAAATGCCCTAAACAATCCAGTGATATTCAATGAATGGGTTTCATTCCCAAACAATGTTGATGCCTTGAATAAGATTCGACGTAGGTGAGACTATATCAATGAATGTCCATTATAATTTTTTCAAATTTTAATATCATTTTTAGATTTTATGACGAACACAATTTCCCTGGTGTAATAGGGTGCATTGATTGCACACATATTGCTATTCATTCCCCACTAATAGCAGATCCTGAATTTCCGGAGAACTTATATGTTAATCGAAGAAACTATCATTCCATAAATACCCAACTAGTAAGTAATGTCACCCATGATTTATAATACCTATTAATTAATAAGAGACATAATAAAATGAATATTTTAAAAATAGTTCATTCTTATTCTTTTAGATATGTGATGCAGACTTAAAGATTCTGAATGTGAATGCAAAGTACCCGGGAAGTACAAACGATTCCTATATATGGGGACGATCAAATGTACAGGAGTTGATGAAGAATTTGCATCAAAGGGGGCATACAGATTATTTTCTACTGGAAGACTCAGGATATCCACTAAGGCCATGGCTGTTAACCCCGTTGGATTACAACCCTCCAGAAAATTCATCAGAGAAAAGATATAATGATACTCATAAACAAACACGAGTCAAAATTGAATGTTGCAATGGGGTATTAAAGTCGAGATTTAGATGCTTGTTAAAACATAGGGTCTTGCACTATTACCCCTTATTCGCTTGCCAAATCATCAATGCTTGTGTGGTTCTGCACAATATGTGTATAGAACACAATATTCCCGAAGTTGAACTAGATTCTGATGATAACCAAATAGATTTTGGAATGTTTCGAAATGAAAATCAAGTAGAGATTGAAGATGAACATGTTTTAGCTAGAATAAATCCGGATTTAGCAAAGGGGAGAAGACTTAGAGCCAAAATAATACAAAGTTTTCGTTGATGAAAGTTATGAAATAAATTTCAATAATGGTTTGTACTTTAGGAACATTAAAATTTATGAAGATAGAAAAAGTAAATGAAATGACCGAATGAATCAAATGTGTTTCTATTTACTCTTGATGTTTTTAATACCGATATATATATATATATATATATATATATATATATATATATATATATATATATATATATATATATAAAAAACATCACAACATAATTCAGGAAGATCAATTGTACATCTATATGATGCCAACAATAAGAATATATATATATATATATATATATATATATATATATATGATGATGATATATGTGATGTTTTTTGGAAAAATTAGAAAAAAATATGAAGAATATCTCTGCCACTGGATCAGTGGATCGTGACTAACCATGCTGTTCGTGATGATGGCATAGGTAGAACGAGGCCTAATTGCTGAAGGACCTTGATGAAGTGGCATGTCTAGAAATATACAAATTTAATTTCACTACTACTACTACTACTAAATTAATTCAACAGTACTTTCATTTCATACACAGACATTTTTTTATTTATTCATTTAAAAGAAACAATAAACGTAATCTGAAAATATATCCATCTATAATATTTGTTCAGCGATTTCGGAACATTTTTGAAAAACAGACTGAAGAATGTCAAGTTTTTTCTGTTTCAGTTCAAGAGTTTGTTTCATGTATTCTAATTTCTTTTCAAAATAATTTTCTCTTATTTCAATTTTTTTCGTTAAATATTTTTGATAGGATGATGCAGCCGTAGCAGCATTAGCAAAGTTTTCCATTTTCTTAGGTATTCTCTTTTTCTTTGGTCCTTTTGTCACCTTTTGGGTGTTTGTGCTTGGAAATGAAGTCTTCTTTTCTGTTTGGAGGGAACTTCAGTTTCAGAACAGTCCACTTGAACAACTGGTTCAGCAACTTCATGCGATGAGGCTACAATAGGGTCGAAATTAACACCGACACTATAATTCGAGTCCAATGGTAAAACAGTGTCAGCATATCCATCAATATCAAACTCCACTATAGACTCAGGAACGTCATGACCTTCAATTGATACAGGTTTGATGATGGTGCAAATATCTTCTTCAATGGAAGTTAAAATACCCTCCTTTGGTATTGGAGGGCCACCCCCTGTTTTATTTGCATATGATTTTGTCATACCAACTTTTGTTTTCGTTCTTGAACGAATGTCCTGCCAACACTGAAAATTCTTAAATTTGAACAACTTATTTACAAGTCTCTTTAAGATTACCTTTCTCTAGCTTTGCCAAGATTTTCTAGCAGCTCCAATACTATTCAAATTAGTGGATAGATTGGTCCACAATGATTCCGCATCTCTCTGCGTGAAACTTTGTGTGAATCTTCCACTACTCAATTGAGGATGAGATTTAATATACTCGATTAATACCCTTTTTTGTCTTTCACTAATCTTTGAAGATCTTTTATTGCTTATTTCAGTCATCCTGACAAATAAATATATACATATATGACATATGTCACAATAAACTCACCATAAAACATTAAAATCAATGAATATCGCAATGATGCCAAATTACATTTTCGCTATTATGAAAGAATCGTTATTAGTTAAACGAATGGTGTCAAAAATAAGAAAATCGTGAAGTATTCGTTATGACAAAATCGATAAATAGCGAATTCGTTATATAACGAATGATGTGAAAAATTGGGCTCCTGGCATGAAGGAACCATCCATACCAAAAGATCTGTTCCCTAGACTTCTGAAAAAACTATGTGGTGCAATTGAAAGTAACCTAGAGAAGAATATCAAATCTGGATTTCGTAAAGCTGGAATCGTCCCAGTAGACAGAAATCAAGTTTTGAGCATGCTACCTAAAGAACAATTGCCAAATAACCAGGATGAAAATTCTGTAACAGATCTTTTACGTCAGATGAGATATGGAGATGCTCCTAGAGCACGTCAGACGAAAAAGAAATGCAAAATTGCTGCTGGTAGAAGTGTAGCGGTTTCCGACGCTAGTAGTACAGATGGTTCGGACAATGAAATTGAATTGGATGACGAGTCGGATGACAGTACCGTCGATGAAAAACGTGAAGGTCAAGACATTAGTGATGAAAATACTGCGCCTACTATTTATTCAAAGGTGACAAAATTTGGTAAAACGTTCGACAATGTTTCTCCAGTCCCTGAATCTGAGGTTGCTATAGGAGATTGGTTGGTAGTAGCGTATAATTTCGAAATCTCTAGAACATCTCGAGGTCCTGATCATCATTATTTTATTGGTGAGATAACAAAAATAAAGGGAAAAGGTTATTTTGAAGGAAAGTTTGTCAGGCCCAAACAAACCAAAAATTTCTGCGGCTATATTTACACCTTTCCTGGTGTTCCAGATGTGGACACTTTCCACTTCGAGAAAGTGGTTGGGAAACTTTCTCCGCCAGAAAATTACCTCAGAGGCCTTCTCAAATTCACCCTGAATGCCAAAGATTTAGAACAATAGTTTTTTTTTAATTTATTCATTATCCACAGAATATACGAGTTTGAGTTACCTATTTTTATATATTTATATAATACTTTTTATGTTTAAATAAAGTTTATTATTTCACAATTGCCTTTTTTATTTTTTTAAAACTTTCTTTCTTGACCCGTTCCACCTACAAGTCGGTTGACAGAGTTTTTAACGCATTTCAAGCCTATGATCTACTTGACCCCACTAGGGTTTGCAATCCCGAAATACCGATACCGGAAATCCCGGGATCCTAGCGATATTGTGATACCGAGATTCCCGGGATCACATTCGATTGGATCCCGAGATTTTCGGGATTAGTTTTGACCAAGATTTCGTTCTCGTCAAGTGAATTTAGTTATGATTAAATTCCTCATTATGGGCTCGAGCCACCCCTGAATACCCTGGGCAGCTGGCATATTCTATTTTTAAACCAGTTGACCAGTTGTCGCGAAGCGTGTTGGATAGTGCAGGTGCAGACTGCGTTGGTCCTAGTGGACATTGAATTACTGATATTTTTGGGAGTGGTTTATGTATTTCATTGCGTAACCACTGTAACCAGTAAGTTAATTATATATTCTTATCATTTTGAATGATCTGAAAATCATATTTTTATTTATAGCAATACAACAAAGGCTCATACTCCGTTAACTGTTAACCAGTTCTCATATTGAATAAAATGTCAAAAACAATCAAATATGAAGTACATCACAAAAAAGGCACGGACAGTAATTCGGTTCGGTTCTATTTTTTAAGAGAGGAAACAAATAACGGAAGCACTGCGAAATGTAAACGATGTCCAGCGATTCTGCAATCCAAAGGAGGCTCTACAAAAGGGTTATTAACCCATTTGCACAAAATTCACAAAATTGATTTAAAAGCTAAGCGTGCTCGTTCAAAAGACGAGATTACGACTTCAGACTCTGATTTAGTAGTAGTGGATGCTTCTCACAGTCGTAGTAATATTATTGCAAGTACTTCTGATAAATACGAATCCGAAACCACTCCAAATAAAAAACAGAAGAAAATTACAGATTTCAGTGTTTCAAAAAACGATAATACTTTTGAGGCAGTTCTGTCACGGATGATAGCATTAGATGGTCTTCCATTTTGGGCCTTCATAAAATCTAATGATTTACGCGAGATGCTGATGACTAGGGGTTTCAAAATACCATCCTCTCCAAATACCCTAAGACGTATCGTTCTAGACTACAGCAAAAGAATTCGTTTGGAAGTTACCAAACAAATACATCAGCACATTCAGCATCAAAAGGCACACTTACACTACGGACTGAGTTTAACATTTGATGAATGGTCTTCCACATCAAACAAACACTATATGAATATTAATGTCCATGGGCGTAATATATATTGGAATATTGGGTTAATAAGGATAAAAAACTCTATGACTGCCATTGCTTGCCTAGACACTCTCAGAAGACGACTTGAAGAACACAAACTCTCGATATCAGATGACATAATAAGTGTTACTACAGATGGAGCTAGTACTATGAGGAAAATTGGAAAATTAATTAGTCCAAATCAACAGTTATGTTTTGCACATGCCATACATCTGGCCGTTGTGGATGTTTTATATAAAAAAAAAACTATTACTGTCATTGGAAATGAAAATCTCAACGAAGATGAAATTGATATTGTCATGGCAGAGACAGATGAATCGGATGATGAAGACTATGAAGAGTTATCAGTAGTAGAAGACAATGGTGATGAATACTGTGCAGATGGTTTTCAGGTTATTCAAAGCTATGATGAAGATACAGCAATTGATATTTCTCAAAACTACGATATGAATTCGACCATTTCTGAAGTTCGAAAAGTGGTCAAATTATTTAGAAAATCGCCCACAAAAAATGATGTATTACAAAAATATGTAAAAGAAGAATTTGGACGAGAACTAAAACTAATACTAGATTGTAAAACGCGATGGAACAGTCTTTTATCAATGTTAGAACGTTTTAATCTTCTTCGAAATTGTGTTCAAAAAGCAATGATTGATTTAAAAATTCCACTTCCGATATTGGATTCAGAATATAAACTTGTCGGTGACTTGGTTAAGATACTGGAACCACTTAAAATCACAGTGGAGGCACTGTGCCGACGTGATGCAAATTTATATACAGCAGATATCGCTCTGAAATTTATGTTAGAACAAATCAAACAAGTTGACACTCCCGTTAGTGTGGATTTGTATAGTGCACTAAAAGTTAGAATTGCCCAACGCCGAAATTGTTATTCAGGCATTCTCCGGTACTTGCATAATCCTAATGAGCAAGAATCAGATGCATTATTCGAAGTTCCTGAAAAAAAAGTTATTAGGGAGATACTCGTGAGTCTTATAAAACGTTTCCGCATAGTTCCAGAGGCAATTGATGAACAAGATGATGAGGAAGATAGAATTCCCCTTGCGTCACTGACTCAATCTGTACCTCGAACAGAAAAAACACTGGAAACAATTTTAAATGAAGCATTGGAAAACGCAATGCACCCAATTCGATTGCGTCCTGGAAATGATTTGATATCATCAAATTTAACAAAGGAAATGGCCCTTTTCAAAAATGGTGACAATAGAGGTACATATCTTCAGCTGGCATATGATCTTTTAATAACAATACCACCAACTAGCGTAGAATCTGAAAGAGCATTTTCCGCAGCTGGTAACATTTGCACAAAAATCAGATCCCGACTTGCAGATAATACCCTTAACGAGTTGATTTTTTTACGCTACTGGTTTAGTCAACACTGTCAGTAATGAATGTTCGGCTTTTTTTCTCTTTACTTGTTGATGTATAGAATAAATTTTTGAGTTCATATACGAGTATTTATGTATTCTTTACGTATCTACAATATACCCCATACTTTTTTCAAATTGTAATCCCGATACCGAAATCCCGGGATCCCGGGATAGTGTAAATTTGATCCCGGGATCCCGGGATTGTATTATCACTCCGGGATTGCAAACCCTAGACCCCACCTATGAGGTGAATCGGGTCAGCGCATATAAAAAAATATAACGATTCCAAATTTCAACTGAAGTGTGAATTGATAGGTGAACTCCAACCTACAAGTTGAGACTCATATTTTGACATTAAAACCATTTTTTTACCTCTTACCAGAAAAACGTTACAGCTGCATAAAGTTGAAAATTGACCCTATTCACCCCGTTTTATTGTATATGCAGAATATATGATCACTGATATTCCTTCCTTCTTTTGCGTCCTTCGGACTCCTCGGTATTCGCTTGTAAATCAAGAAAACCTCCATGAACCAGGTATTATTACACCAGTTTCTAAATCTTCAAATATACCAGGTGGTGTATGTGTTTGTACCGACTTTGTATTTCGTCTTAGAAAGTTGTGTAAGGAAATGCAAGCAAGTACAACACTTTCAACTTTTTTTGGACTTAATGGAATAGGACTTCTAAATACTCGAAAAACAGTGGCCAACAAACCAAACACGTTCTTAATAATCCGTCAAGCTCTGCTCAATCGATAATTAAACACGCGTTCTTGGGAACCTTTTGGGTGTGTACCTGGAAAGGGCTTCATGAGGTTTGTGCTTAGTGCAAATCTGCCGTGTTAACGAAAAACGCCTCAACTAACATTTTGTTCGAAATTGGTTTAAGGGTACCATATGAAAGACCGAGCAATTCTCTAACTAAATGTGAAGCGAAAACACCTTATTCTCACTTAAGGTGAAAATTATAACCAAATAAAAATTTAACTCAAGGGCAAATTCCTTGGCGTTGTTATGTAAGAATGCCCTATCTACAAATATTAATTTAAAACACCCTAACTTGCTGGAAATAAGCCTCAAGTGATTCTGCACTTGCAGTTCGTGTTAATGTAAAACGCCCCATCTTCAAACGCGTGCGCGTTGGCATGGTTACACTGTAGTTGAGACAGTTTTGTTTCAAAGAGTTTGTTCATGTTAGGGAGTGAGTTTGAAGTCATCAACGTTCCTGTTTGTAATCAATAATAAATTGTTTGAAGTATTGAGTGATTGTTTATGTTTAACTGCAACAATAATCTTCACACCAGGTGAGTGTAATTTCCATTTTCAATTCGCATAAATGGATGGTGTTTATTGAAAAGGAACCAAGCGACGAATTTGAAAAATTACGCAAAATGCACCAACCACTAAATATGCCTTACCTGAATATAACATCGAAAGATCCATGTAAAGAATAACTTCTGGAGCTATCTGTGAACGGTCGAACCAAGCGACTACTCATTTCGCTTTCAAGTAATTTATTTGAGTAAAAAGATCCAAGCGATATAACCATTTAAATAAATATACAATGTGTCACTTGTTTCCCTTTAAATATGTACACAAATTCGGTTCCGCGCTAGTGTAATATACTTGGTATCTTTGAAAGTGCTGAATTTCTATTATTTCTTTCAGAATGTCACTATCACGAACGCAGAAAATTCTGGAAATGGCAAAACTAAATACAACAAATTGTCCCGTTTCAGATCAAGAATCTTACCAGAATCAACTTGATTTTATTCAGAATTTTGAGCCTCAGGACTTAATTTTCGATGACAGTGACATTCTAGAAAAACAAATTGGCGATACAATTTTAAATATGGACGATTCTGTTGTAAATATAAGTTTTCAAGAAGAGGCAGTGCCTACTACTAATTTAGTTGATGAATCTCCACAATTGCTGATATTGAATAATGATACGATCAACCTCGATGTGGTGACGGTGGAACAACTGGAAGAAGAGGTTGAAGAAGGTACCTCTAACGGAAGAGAAGAAATTGTAGAGGAAATTGAGAACAGAAGCATGTTATATACAAAAAAAGGAGATTTGCGTAAAAGAAAAAAAATCAGTGACTCAACAGATGACAGAAAAAAAAGAATGGAAGACAAATTGCGCAATAACCATCCTGTATTGCCTCCATGTACAGCTATTTGTAGAAAACATTGCATAACGAAAATTGACGAGGAACAAAGACAACAACTCAATAAAGAATACTGGAACTTATCGTGGAAAGAAAGGCATTTGTTTATTAATGGGAGCATTGAGCAAACTGCTGTAAAACGCAGGACCGTTGATATTTTATCAGAAAATATAAATCTGAAAAGAAACAAGTCAAATTCTTTTATCATGAAAGATAAACACGGATCTTTGAATTCCGTTTGTCGAACATTTTTCCTGACAACTCTTGGGTATACAATATCCATATCCATATCCTCTAGAAATTCGACGACACCTTCAGCAGTTAATGATAAGCGAGGAAAACATTCCAATAGGAAAACTGTTGACCGAATATTGCTAGAACGGCATGTTAATTCATTTCATCCATGCATCTCCCATTATCGAAGGGAGCATGCACCACATCGTAAATATCTTCCTTCTGATATTTCCATCAGCAAGATGCACAACGATTTTATGGAAAAGCATAAAAATATTGATTGTTCTTATTACACATACAGGGCATTTGTGAAAGATCATATGAAGATTTCATTCACCAAGTTGGGACACGAAGAATGCGAGCAGTGCGAGATATTTAAACAACACGATAATAGTCATTCCGGAAACAGCCTACATTTAGATAAATGCGAAGTCTGCAAAAAATGGAACGCTCATATTAAAAAGGCAGAAGAAGCAAGAAAAAAATATAGAGAACATGCTGAGTCTACAGAATGGACAAATACAAACTCATGTGTATCAGCAGACCTCCAAAAAGTAATAATGCTGCCCCGCATAGATACTTTCAAACAGGTATTTACGCAAAAAATATAATATATATCATTCTTATAGGTTCAAGTTCATATCTGAACATATTCAATGACAATAATGTTTTCGTTACTACATATTCAAATTTTTCATGTTCTGTTCACCCAAAGAATCATTGCATTCAACGAAAGCTTCGTCGCAGTTGGAAAAAATCAAAAACATTTCGGACCAGTAGCTGTGATATGGCATGAGGGATTAGCTGGGCGTAAAAAGGAAGAAATAATTAGTGCTTTTCACAAATATTTACTAAGCCAGCGTGATGTTTTATCTATTAAAATCTGGCTTGATAATTGTGCTGCACAAAACAAAAATTGGGCTTTGTTTTCTTTTCTGGCACATATCATTAACACTCCAGAAATTGCTGCGAACATAATTGAAATTTACTATTTTGAAGCAGGTCATTCATTTATGTCTGCGGACAGTTTCCACCACCAGGTGGAGCAATCCTTAAATTCATATGGTTCACTTGCAGGAAATGGAGGTGGTGGAAAAGTTTATGACTTCAACGATTTTCAAGGTGCCATCGAGCAAGTCAAGATGAAAAATGTAAAAGTTCTGACAATGAAACTGACAGACTTCAAAGATTGGAAAGATAACAGTTCTATACTAAAAATTAAAAAGCATTCACCGAGACCATATCTATGTGATATTGTGAAAATAAAATTCGAAAGGGGTAGTTTTAATATGTGGTATTCCAAAGAATATGATTTGCCATACACCGAATTGAATTTTTTATCTGTAAAATACCTCAAAGCCAAATCAGGACCCAACTCAAGATTGCTTAGCAGGGGCATCACGAAATCAAAGAAGGATGACATTTTGAAAAAGTTATGCCACTTGATGCCTGAAAATCGAAAACATTTTTGGGAGGAACTACCGATTTCCGATGAAGCGGTAGACTTGACCGAAAATATTGATTATTGAATCTGAATTAAAATATTTTTTTATACCTTAAAAATTGAAAATGTTCTTTTATTTTGAAATATATTTTATTCACTTTCGTAACTTTTCATTATGACAATTATTTAAATTCAAAAATACTTAGCAATGGGATTACAAAGTCACGATTTAAAAAAAAAAGAACTGGCACTTACCAGCGTTTATATGACAAAAACACCTCATGTGTAGATAAGGTGTTTTAAACTAATAAAGGGTTTTAAAAAGGGTTTCTGTGGCCTAAGTTCAACTTGTGTGCAGATAAGGTGATTCAATCTAACATAATAAGACTAGAAAAATGCCTCAACTGCAGCATTTAATGAAAAATGGGAAAAATAAGCTTCAATAGTTATTATTCAAATATATCTCACAGAAAACTTTCAGAAAACGTTAGTTTGGAATAAATCACATTCGACACAAAAATGCTATGATTTTTTAACTGTCTAGGGCGATTGTGAAAAATTGACCTTCGATCAGATAGGGCGTTTATCACTAACACGGCAGAAATGCGTCATCTACTACTAATACAAACGGTATAACCTGTGCGTTGGATTCCCTTAATAAGGGTGTTGGATTTGGTAGCTGAAATTCATTCCTCGTAAGCTTCTTATAAAATGTTGTATTGGCAAAAACACCGCCATCTGAGATTTTTCCCTGGCATCCGACATCGGCATACCGAATACGGTAGTCCCTATCAGCAACAGCCATCAATACGATACTAAATGTGCCATGATAGTTAAAATATATACTTCCACTGTGTTCTGACGCTTCGATCTGCACATGCTTCCCATCAACTGCGCCAATACAGTGTGGAAAATTCCACTTTGATAGAAAACTGGTTGCAGTTTGACGCCAATCGTCCTCTGATTGTGGTATCTGTAAACAACAATACAAATTATAGGCACAAAACTAACACAAATGGATTATACGCATATTCAGGAAAAAGAAATATCTTCAGTCAAATCAATTTAAATTGCTTCAAGACAAAAATATGTGGTTTCTATAAAACGAAAAATAATCCTATTTTTCCTAAAAGCAAATGAATGGTTTGTTTCGTAGAAAAATAATTATATTTTGAAGTTTTTTTATCATTTAAATTTGTTGTAGGTAAACGACGAAGAAGAGAATAGCAATACTGACGACGACCTGAATATATCATCCCAGGAACACGCCGAGGACAATGAAACTGAAGATGAGAGAGATCCTGTTATAGCAACGAAGTCATCGAACTCTGAGCCAATAAGACCTCTATCGGAAGCGTCAACTTCCAAGGCAAAGCCGCATTTCCAGAAATCTCAGTCAAGACCTCCGCCGAACGCGGACGCTTTAGCATCCAAGAAGCGAATCAAAACACTAAAAAGTGATGCCAGGGTTGGCGAAGCTTATAATTTTATGCGAAGTGTCCAAGATGATGTGAAATTAAAAGATGACTTTGCGGTATATGGCAAAAACGTAGCCAGTAGACTGCGCGGCGCAAATCAAAGTAGTCGAGCCATATCTATAGCAAAAATCGCATAGACAACATACTTTTTCAACTAGAGATGGGAGAATTTGCTCATAATACGGATGCTACACATCAATCAACCATGTACTATTCTTGGCAAGCGTCGCCTACATCGTCTTCAGTTTCAATCCCATTATGTAGTCCATCACCCCACCCGTTTCCATCACCGAACCCATCAAGGCATTCTTTTCATATGCCGTGGCAATCAGACTCACTAAGTGCCGTACCAGAAACTCAACACCATCAACCACAACAGCACTTGAATGTGCAACAGTCTCAATCCACCTTATTGGCAGAATGCAGCGAATTTCTTTTACCCAAAAACATTTCTCATTAAACCTTTTTGTAAACACTAGGCATCTACTTGTATTGCCAATACATTAATAAATAACTGCCCTGTTTCCTTTTTCCTTACCTGACAATATCCTTTGAGCACATTAATGATCGCTTCACATTCTTCTGGTCCAATTGCGGAGATTGATTGCTTAGATGTTTTAAACAGGTACATTAAACTCGTAAACGAATCTCCGGTGGCTAGATATCGTAGAGCGACAATCAATCTTATTGATGGTGGGAATCGCAGCACGGTAGTTCGTATTCTTTTTGATGATTTTAGGGGCAACCAAACAGAGAACTTCTTTGAAATAAGATTTTGTAAGTCTGACAAAATTGCGGAACGAACTACCATCGTTCAGGAGTAACTCCGCCATTAGGTTGTCAACATAGGTTGTCCCATTTTGTAAGAACTGTCGCTGCCACCATCTTCTTTTTCGTCTCTGGGCGTGGGAAGCTATTATGATAAAAGCAGCACCAACACCAGCAGCAGTAGAGGGGTTCATTTTCGCCAACACTGCGTTTAGTTTCAACGTTCAACGTTTCCCACGTTGGATGATACAAATACAAATAGAAGCGGTTAAATCAGGCAGTTACCTTATATTTACACAATTTAGTTATTTGATAACTATCAGCTGCTCTAAATAGAAAATATTTCAAAGTGCTTATTGATCTTCAATATATCTCAGTATGGACGTAGAAAGTTGGTCATGTGCTCAGTGGTTAGCAAAGAGGGTAAAGGTAATTCTAATCATATCTACACTGACAAACCTGTTAATGTCTATACCTTTTATTATGTATCTAAACTCAATTAACAATAATACAAGTGCACGCCATATATATTACCAACCATGTGAAGAAAGGACAACTAAAAAATTCTCTGACTTTATCAACGAAGAGGTAGATAACTACCAACCGGATGTCACATTCAAAGATAAGTCTATTGGAAGTGTGTCCAGAAGACGCAGAGATACCTTATTAGATACTCAACAAGATCAAGTAGATTTTTATTACCCACAAGTGATAGAGGAAGAAGATGATTATAGTGATGATTTTGAGATAACTCAAATGTTCCCGTTTATAAATGAACAAGTGACAAAACGACATATCATTCAAGTGCCATTAAACTATCCTAAGCTAGGAGCTAGGATTAGGGAGTGTATAGGTACCTTTAGAGGTAGAGTAAGAAAAGTGAGATGTGATCACGGTACCATTGATGAAGTAGCCAGAACGAAAGCAACTGACAAAGAAATAGAAAAAATCAATAAGACAATGCGCATTCAATTACTACTCCCTCTCTACCAGTCACTCTTAAAGCACGTGCAGGTTGAGAAGAAAGATAATGAAAACCACTTAATTTCTCCGTCAGATATTATCGAACTAGAACAACAGAGACTGTACTTCCTTCAAGAACTTGGATTACTAAGGGTAGAAAATAGAGGCACGGACGACGTAATAATTATCAAGGATAAGTATATATATGGAATGGAGTTGTTTTCTACTCAAGTCCTTAAAACAATCCCTTGCTGCTTTATTAACATATCTGACTCTTACTCCAAGGAAACAACCAGGTGTTGTGGAAAGACTGTAACAGGGAATGGATTACATCTAAGAATTAGATGGGAAAACCGTAATAAAGAGTTTGGGAAGTGGGCTGAATTCAATGTTTGGAACAAAGATGAAACAGATGCTCTTTGTAAGCTTTATCATATAGATAAAAGAGAAGGAGACGACTATACCATAAAAGAAGGGATGAAACTCGTATCTTGTAGGCGTTTCAGTGAAAAAGGTTGTTTTAAATGGAGGCGTTTTTGCACATTAAAAGAACAAAACCCGAAAACATTATGGATAACCATGATAATCGGCGGTAGCTTAGGTTAGTAACCACCCGTTTAGGACAGACCTACTAACTTTAAATACTTACAAAAACAATAGATATTTAATATAACAAGAGAGGCGGTTGTCTCGTTAACCTTTCAGACAGTAAAGGATAGTTGCATATCTACTAACAACTACATATTTAGAAAAAATAGTAGAATGAAGTTATGATCAAGTGAGAGATAAAAAGAATCCGCACCCACCTCTTCGGTACAGATACATATATACAACCATAAAAACTAAATATCGATCTCTACTCTTTGTAAACACCCATTGGCCACTTAAACTGAAAATAATGAGTGATCTGGATGAATTCTTGGATCTATTAAACAAAAATATAAAACCTAAAGGAGGTAATTGGAGGATACCCGGGCATTTGAGACAGCCTATAACACCTGATGAGGTTGATTTTTTGTTAAAAAACATAAATAAAAAACGATTCTACTGTAGGAGGCATACCTTACTTGTAAGAACATTGAAATCTCAAAATGTGGAAAAGAGCATATATGATGCTTGTAGTTCACCTTGGGCTTGTCTATTATCTTATATGAGAAGAGGAGATTCATCTAATAGTCAGTTAATAAATTACGGAAAAGACTTAGAAGTTATAGTGACAGCAGCAGTAGACGTATATCTGCTACAGAAAACAAATTTTTTGAACAATGAAAATTATTATTCAAACATTAAGCTGAAGGAAACATTAATCAAAATTATATTAGATAATGAAATAATAAAAGAATCTTATGTTCACAAAAGGTACGTAGAGAGTATCAAGGAGAAAATTACAGAAAGAGAATTTAAAATAGGTGATTTCTTGACCGGCTCATCTCAGTTACAAGTAGAAAAGGAGATATTTTTGTTTAATTGTCCTAACCATGGGAAGTGTGTTGGTCCTACACCTCTATTGTTAGGGGCCCTTGACATACTCCAAACCCGGTTCTCTTTATTTGTTTACTGGCGGTTATGTGATTTTTTTGAAAAATACAATAATAGAAGTATATTCGATAGGGGGATGCAAATTATAAGAGAAATAGAAAAATTATATGAGCCCCTTAAAGAAAACATCTTCAGCATGATTAAGAATTGGGAGTCTTATGTGATAGGCAGAGTGTGTTCAAATAGAGAAAGAGATTCCGGGTTTCAATCATTACACGAGTCAACTACAGCAGCAATAGAGAGTATCTATCCGGTATTCCTAGATACTAGAATTCCTAAACTTTGGATCAATTCCACTTCCGACAATGACGAAATAAAATTAGCTCTGGAGCTTACTGCATTATCCAAAGGTTTTGGTCATCCCTGCATTAATGAACGAGATGGTATGGCGGAAGTCTGCGAATTAGCATCTAAGGAACTTGATGTAGATGATCTAGCATGTAGAAAGATAAGATGTATGTTTGTGAAGACATTTATAAAATCATATATTGATAAGAATAATAAATGGCCAAATATAACATTCTGCTACAGCCCAAGAAGTGAAATATTCCGTGCATCTCAAGAAAATCGATGGCTAAATGAGAGAGAGATAGATAAACTGACATTAAAAGACTGGTAGTGTATTAAGTTTAAAAAGACATTCCTGTTTGACTATTCGGTAGACACAACAGAGCTACTAAGTGATAAAAGTCATGCACCTAAGCTATGTAATTGGACCCAGAAATACGACCCTTGTGGATTTCAATTCTTGTATAATCAGCAAAAACCTCGGACTGAAGTTGAAAATACAAGAGTGATTATTAGCTACTTACATGGCCGACCAGGAGAGACAGAGGAGGTTATAAGAGAAGTTAATGAACATAGGTTTGATGCAAATAATAACATTTGTGTGTTGTGTAGAAAAGAGAGACAGTTCAAGGAATTACCCAAAGGTATTCCTGGACAATATTATGGAACTCTCAACGTGCCGAGAGAAACTCAACGCACTGGAACAAGATATATTAGATTTTGATCACGACAATAAGGCAAACGAGTTTCAGCGAATTCTAAGTCGGTTACTTCATATTTCTGGTCGCCTGAACCGCTTCACTGGTAGCGAGAGGAATGATGAGATAGCCAGACAGACACTGATCACCAAATGCTCGCGCCTTATTGGGGATGTCACCTTAACGAATGATGGACTGAATGCAAGTATCCAAGGAAATGGAAATAGTTACATTCAATCAGAGAGAAATGATGACACTGCTCACCGTTTCAATCATTCCAAGGTACCTAATACAACAGAGAGGCACGGTACGGACCTGCCGTCACTCAGACAATCTCCGGGACAGGATCATTCGATTCTGGACAGCCCTAATCCTCCTTTATTCGAACCCGTATTAGAGCAAGGGGAGAAAACTGTCGTAGTCCACGATTTGATTTCTCTCGAAGACCACCCCAGGCACAACCTGGTACAGACCAATCAGCATATGAATAGCGATAGTACCCATTCAAATCTGGAAGGACAACAGAAAGATACGTTGCCCAAATCAACTCCACAGAAGCCTGACAATCACCAGCAACCTTTCCAGGAATATCCCAATAAATTTAATCAGACTCAACACTTATATACTCAGTCACCAGTGGAACTTAATGCGGTTGACTATTATCAATCACTCGGTGCCTATCCACCCAAACGGTCAAACGCTCAGGTCCAAGTCACCCCTGTGCAGCATCTTTTCCCTGCTACTCAAAAGAGATTTAGGCAGCCACAGGAGGACTATATAGGTTCTATGGAACGTTTGAACGTGTCTCCTTGGCAGAACAATCCTCCTGGCGGAGAGGAAGAGTATCGCTGGAGGGACATCAGTAGGTGGAATCTGAAGTACAATGGAAGAACCAGTGTGAATGACTTCTTGGAGCGGGTGGAGGAGATTCGTGTTGCTCGGGGCGTTCCGAAAGCACAGCTCTTCCGTTTCGCTCCAGAAATATTCACTCACGATGCGCTACTGTGGTATAGGACAGGAAGATTTTCGAACTGGGAGGACTTGGTGGCTCAACTGCGAGCAGCCTTCCGCCCTTACGACTATGAGTTCAGCCTTTGGGACGAAATACGACATCGAACACAAGGAGCACAAGAGAGGGTGTTGACATATATCACCGCTATGGAAAATCTTTTCCGCAAATTGGATGATTTTCCCAATGAAGGCTTCCGAGTCGGTCTGATACGACGAAATCTGTTACCACAGCTTCAAACTCCACTGGCCCTCCAAGAGATAAGTACGATAACCGAGCTTACGCGACTCAGTAGAACCATTGAAGAAACTGAGCTGAGAAATCAAAAGTTTGTTCCTCCCCCCACTTCTTACCGTAATCTCTTGGAACCCGAGCTGGCCTATAGGAAGACTCACCAACCCCAACACCAGCCAACGGTAGCAGTGGTTAGCTCAAATAATAACAATACTGTCACGACTCAGAGAGTAACTACTAACGACCCCGAGACATCATCAACCCCATCTTGTTGGAACTGTGGCATTCCCGGTCACAGGTTCAGAGCCTGCACCCAGACTCGCAAGAGGTTCTGCTTCAAGTGTGGCTGGGAGGATGTGGTTGCCAGCTCCTGTCCTCGTTGTCAAAAAAACGGGAGGAGGGGTCAACAGTGAGCCAGCTGTTGTCGGAAGTTCCCCAGAAGGCAGATCATTCGGAAATCTTGTTGAACTACGTACTGGCCCATGCTAAGAATGATACTAGGCCGTACTTGAAAGTATCTTTATATGGCTGTGAATTTTTGGGGCTGCTTGATAGTGGCTGCACAAGTACCATCATTGGAGGACCTGGCTGGGACATCCTCAAATCATGTTGTTCCTTGAAGAGTCCCATACAACAGAGCTGCACCGTCGCAAACGGTCAAACCTGTGCTATATTGGGAACAATGGCGGCACCGTTTAAGCTACTTGAACAGGTGAGAGTGATAGAGGCCTTGATAGTACCTTCCTTGCCTCAGTCACTAATCTTGGGGATGGATTTTTGGCGGACGATGGGAATTATTCCAGACATGTTTTCGGGTGAATGGTGCTTTAGAAATGATCACCATAGCCTTAACTTATCCATTCCCGCCTTGGCTTCAATCGACTCTCTAACGGCAGACCAGAGACTGGCACTGGGCAAAATAATTGAGGAAACTTTCGATTCCGTGGGTAACGAATTGGGCTGTACTCAACTAGTGGAGCACGTCATCCGAACCGATCATCCGCCTATCCGAAGAAGACATTACCCCTTATCCCAAGCTCTTCAACTTCAAGTCAACGAGGAACTCGAAAAGATGTTGAAGGATGGTGTTATCGAGCCTTCGCAATCTCCTTGGGCTTCGCCGATTCTCCTCATCAAAAAGAGTGACGGACGTTATCGGTTCGTGGTGGACTTCCGAGAACTGAACAAGGTCACTACCCGTGATGCATATCCCCTCCCCTTCGTTAGTGCTACCCTAGATAAGCTCAAAAACTCACGCTTTTTGACAACATTGGACATTAAGTCGGCCTACTGGCAAATTCCTTTATCAGAGAGTTCGAAACCCCTCACCGCATTTGTGGTACCTAATAGAGGCCTCTTCCAGTTTCGGAGAATGCCGATGGGGTTACACAATGCACCAGCTACCTGGCAAAGATTTATTGATCGTGTAGTGGGGTACGACCTAGAACA
Source organism: Chrysolina haemoptera (assembly GCA_958298965.1). Classification (NCBI taxonomy): domain Eukaryota; kingdom Metazoa; phylum Arthropoda; class Insecta; order Coleoptera; family Chrysomelidae; genus Chrysolina; species Chrysolina haemoptera. The sequence continues at coordinate 13,768,304 of OY282593.1, read as the reverse complement.
GTTCGTTTTCGTATATCTTGATGATGTTATCATATGCACGCCATCATTTGAAAAACATCTTGAGGTATTACGGGAGGTGATGTCTCGGCTGAAGAACGCTGGTCTTACCCTGAATCGTGAGAAATGCCATTTTTGTAAGCCAGAGCTTCGGTATCTGGGATACATTGTTGGTGCAGGAGGACTCATGGTGGATCCAGATAAAGTGAAGGCAATTGTTCAGATTCCACCACCCAAAAACGTAGGTGATGTCCGAAGGCTCATCGGATTGGCTTCCTGGTATCGGAGATTTGTCCCGAATTTTTCAACAATCACTGCTCCTCTCTGTAACCTCCTGCGGAAAAACGCAAAATTTGAGTGGGATTCAACTTGCTCCCAGGCATTCACGACTCTCAAGGATCATTTGGTATCTGCTCCAATTTTGACCTGTCCATCTTTTGATGTTCCTTTTACCGTTCAGGCGGACGCTTCTGATTTTGGTATCGGTGCCATACTGTCTCAATGCCGGGAAGATGGTGAAAAGGTCATCAGCTATTTAAGCCGGTCCCTCTCCAAGGCTGAGAGAAAATATAGCACCACTGAGAAGGAGTGTCTAGCAGTATTACATGCTATCGAGAAATTTCGTCCATATTTGGAGGGCTCCAGGTTTACGGTAGTGACGGACCACTGGGCACTTAAGTGGCTCAATAATATCAAGGATCCAGCAGGCAGAATTGCCAGATGGGCGGTCAGGCTTCAGCAGTATGACTTTGAGGTGGTTCACCGCAAGGGAAAAGACCACGTAGTCCCTGACGCTCTTTCAAGGTCAGTGCCAACCGTAGATGCCGTTAACATCCGTGCTACACCCTGGAGGGACACCAAAGACAAGTGGTATACGAGCTTATGCCATAATGTAGAACAGAGTCCTGGGAAATACCCGCAATGGCGACTCGAACGAGAATGTCTCTTTAAAAAGGCAAAATTGGATTACCCAGACCTACTCGAGGAGTCGGACGGTTGGTTGTGTGTGATTCCAAAAGAGGGAAGATGGGCACTCATAAAAGCCAATCACGACCCTCCAACCTGCGGACATCTAGGTATATTTAAGACTTTGTCACGAATACGAGCCAAATATTATTGGCCTAAAATGAAGCAGGATGTCGCGAGGTACGTACGTCGTTGTGAAGTATGCTTGCGAACCAAGCCCGAGCAAAGAGCTCCATGCGGTCTGATGCTGAGTGCTGCGCCTACGACTTCAAGACCTTGGCAAATACTCAGCATCGACTTGGTGGGACCTCTTCCTCGCTCTGCTTCCGGCCATATGTACATCTTTTCTGTTCTGGATGTGTTCAGCAAATTCATTCTGCTATTTCCCTTACGAAAACCAACTGCTGCGAAAGTAGTCGAACTTCTTGAAAACCAAGTAATTCTGGTGTTCGGCGCTCCCCACAAAATAATTATGGACAATGGCGTTCAGTTCAGGAGCAAGCTTATGGTCGAATTACTTGATAAATATGGTATATCACCTAGCCACATCTCCAACTACCATGCCCAGGCTAATCCGGTGGAACGCAGCCATCGTGTCATCAAAACCATTTTAACAGCCTTTGTTGCAGATGATCACAAACAATGGGACAAATATCTTCCACAGGTTGGCTGTGCTATTCGAACTTCCCGTCATGAAGTAACCCAGGTTACCCCTAACTTCACCATGTTTGGCCGTGAGATCAAATTAGGTGGGGAAGACTCTCATCCTTCCTTGGCTCAGTCAGATGAGACGTCATACGATCTCGCACTACGTTCCCAAGCATTGAAAACGTTGTTTAATGATATATCCAAGCGATTGAGGAAAGCCTACGCTACTAGTCAGAAGCGATATAATCTCCGTCGGAGAGACGAAACCTTCCTAGTCAACCAACAGGTCTGGAAGCGTAATTTTGCGATTTCGGATGCAGCAAGAGGGTTTACTGCTAAACTAGCAAATAAATTCGAGGGTCCGTTCAAAATCTCTAAGGTGAAATCCCCATGGTCATACGAGCTCATTAACGAAAAAGGAAAATCTATGGGAACCTGGCACGCCAAGGATATAAAAGCACACCCACCTGATGACAAAATAGACTAACAGTTTTTTTTGTTTTTGAATTATGCAAACTTTTACATTTGGAATAATTCAGCTATGTTTAGGAACATAACACATTCTTTAAAGAAAATATTTCTTTTTGTTTATGAGTAGATGCCTTAAAAACCCAAATGAATCTAAATATACTTTTGACTCACTTTCGCCCTATTTTGCCTACAATTTTCTGGAAATGTTGGTGTTACCTTCAGTTACCTTGAATAATTTTGGTGTATATATCAACTCTGCAAATTTCACAATCTTCATCAAAAACTAGACATTTTTCCATGACTCACTGTATGTGATGGTCAGAAATAATTGATTCAAAGTAGGCTTGAAGCAGCTCATTCCAACTTAGTGCAGATGTACGTTCTATTCACGGTGTGAAACTTTTTTTTTCATTTCTGTAGTTATTATTACATAAATACTTTCGTGAGGATGAAAATTTAGACTTCAAACTTGAAGAAGTAAGTTTTTTTTTGTTATGAAAAAAAAAACCCTGTCTCTAGGAAAGAGGGGGGTTGTTACGGGTCAATTTTCAGAGTCTAGAGTTTGTATAAAATAGCCCACCTCATCTCAAGTATTCCTCATATTTTCTTGTTCAACTTTCTATTTTCTATTATCTTCTTCAATCATCTATGATTTCCTATAAATTACATTCACTTAATTCTCAATTAAACAAAACAATTTAAGATTTACCTGAACCCACTCCAACGACATCTTTACGACTAGCAGTTTCTTGATGCCCATCGACAACGAGCGAAGGTAGCTGCTAGCTACTAAAATCATGATCTTATTATCTCCAATTACTTCAATTCAATAAAAGTATTCTGTATAATTTCGATTTCAGATTGTTGTTATATTCTTGGCTCCCAAAGGTAAACATGTCACCTGTCAGGTAATGCCCATTTATCAATCATCTGTCAGGATGGCTGGTAAGGAAGTTTTGACATAGGTTGAGGCTGTCACCTGCTTTGGTCTTTTTCTACACTGGCTTTCAGCTGGAAAGGTTAATTGGAGGTCCATGTGCTTGGCTCAAATCGCAAATTTGCGGATTTTCTTTCTCAGATGAAAGAGAAATTATAGTGGTAATAAAGTAGCTCTTCAGGAAAAGGCTTCACATAACTGTGGATTTCATTTATACTACTATAAATTTCACCACTACGTTAAGGCCACACTCCATCCCAGGTATGTCGTTATCTCACCATTCAGTCCTTTCTACTAACACAGTTTCCCTAATCCTCCGTCTAACTAATCTGGGATAGTCATAGATCAGTCAGGCCCGATATATAATAAACTGAAACACTTCCAGGCCTTTTTAGTACCCCCTTTGGGTGCTCCCATCTTTCACCGTGTCTACCATCCATTCACACTCGCCCGAACCCTCTATCGAAGTGAACAGCATCACGATCCATCACCACCCAGTGCGAAGGGCCCCTTTCATCCCGACTTCGGAGTACTGGAGCCCCACGGTCCTGACGATTGCTAGAACCGGCCTGCCTATCCCCGAATTAGCGGCACTGAGGATCGACATCGAGTACATCCATACAGATAAGCTTTAAAATATTTTATTAAGAAACCGAGCTCATACGGCTTGCTGGCCTTCATTTCATTCTGCCTGGCCATTTGTGCATTATTTTGCGGTTTTGTTTGCTAAAATTTTGAAGTGACCTGAATTATTTATGAACCTACACCTTGCTAAAGAAGCAAACTTACCGAGGTGAAAATACCGTGTAAGCTTCTTGTATGATCATACAAAAGGTATTTTTTTTATTGATTTCAATAATTTCCATGTGATAAAAATCTAATTTAAGCGCAAAGCAAGAGTTGTCATTGTCATTGTGTCGATCAAGTGTCAATCGAGGCTCCGCCTTCTATTTCCTCTTCTTCTGCAAACTCTCTCTTCTACTTCTCTACTTTCCTACTTAAGTGCAATACACTCTAAACTCCAACACACAGCCTCGTTAGTTATTTACCCACCCCACTTAGCCTGGCATTTCCGTACGAAACAAAAATAATCCGTGCTGCCCTCTTTCCCAGGAAAGCAGGTGGCAAAAAGTGGCGCCCAACGTGATCCAACGTATGATCATACAAGAAGCTTACACGGTATTTTCACCTCGGTAAGTTTGCTTCTTTAGCAAGGTGTAGGTTCATAAATAATTCAGGTCACTTCAAAATTTTAGCAAACAAAACCGCAAAATAATGCACAAATGGCCAGGCAGAATGAAATGAAGGCCAGCAAGCCGTATGAGCTCGGTTTCTTAATAAAATATTTTAAAGCTTATCTGTATGGATGTACTCGATGTCGATCCTCAGTGCCGCTAATTCGGGGATAGGCAGGCCGGTTCTAGCAATCGTCAGGACCGTGGGGCTCCAGTACTCCGAAGTCGGGATGAAAGGGGCCCTTCGCACTGGGTGGTGATGGATCGTGATGCTGTTCACTTCGATAGAGGGTTCGGGCGAGTGTGAATGGATGGTAGACACGGTGAAAGATGGGAGCACCCAAAGGGGGTACTAAAAAGGCCTGGAAGTGTTTCAGTTTATTATATATCGGGCCTGACTGATCTATGACTATCCCAGATTAGTTAGACGGAGGATTAGGGAAACTGTGTTAGTAGAAAGGACTGAATGGTGAGATAACGACATACCTGGGATGGAGTGTGGCCTTAACGTAGTGGTGAAATTTATAGTAGTATAAATGAAATCCACAGTTATGTGAAGCCTTTTCCTGAAGAGCTACTTTATTACCACTATAATTTCTCTTTCATCTGAGAAAGAAAATCCGCAAATTTGCGATTTGAGCCAAGCACATGGACCTCCAATTAACCTTTCCAGCTGAAAGCCAGTGTAGAAAAAGACCAAAGCAGGTGACAGCCTCAACCTATGTCAAAACTTCCTTACCAGCCATCCTGACAGATGATTGATAAATGGGCATTACCTGACAGGTGACATGTTTACCTTTGGGAGCCAAGAATATAACAACAATCTGAAATCGAAATTATACAGAATACTTTTATTGAATTGAAGTAATTGGAGATAATAAGATCATGATTTTAGTAGCTAGCAGCTACCTTCGCTCGTTGTCGATGGGCATCAAGAAACTGCTAGTCGTAAAGATGTCGTTGGAGTGGGTTCAGGTAAATCTTAAATTGTTTTGTTTAATTGAGAATTAAGTGAATGTAATTTATAGGAAATCATAGATGATTGAAGAAGATAATAGAAAATAGAAAGTTGAACAAGAAAATATGAGGAATACTTGAGATGAGGTGGGCTATTTTATACAAACTCTAGACTCTGAAAATTGACCCGTAACAACCCCCCTCTTTCCTAGAGACAGGGTTTTTTTTTTCATAACAAAAAAAAACTTACTTCTTCAAGTTTGAAGTCTAAATTTTCATCCTCACGAAAGTATTTATGTAATAATAACTACAGAAATGAAAAAAAAAGTTTCACACCGTGAATAGAACGTACATCTGCACTAAGTTGGAATGAGCTGCTTCAAGCCTACTTTGAATCAATTATTTCTGACCATCACATACAGTGAGTCATGGAA